>JBBBDQ010002248.1:87500-290000 GCA_037127315.1 Ascarosepion bandense | reverse complement strand
TTGGATAATTATTTATTGGTTTTCTTCTAAGCTTTCTTACATATATATATATATATATATATATATATATATATATATATATATACGCACACACAGACAGAATTACTTTTGCTTGTATTGCTCACACAATAATAGATATATATATATGTGTGTGTGTGTGTGTGTGTGTGTGTGTGTGTGTGTGTGTGTGTGTTAATTTCTGCCGGTAAAATATCTTTGTTCATTTGGATTTTTGAAATAAAATTTGTTGATGATGACACAAGAAATTTCTCGAAAAATTTCCCGTAGCAATGGCCTTCAACAAATTTGAACATCGGAATTTGTTTTATATATATATATATATATATATATATATATATATATATATATACTCCGTACACCGGTCCTTTATACGCACACATACACACACACACATACAAACGCGCATATACATATGCACATGTATATATGAGATGAAGACATATTTTTTCATATGTTAACGACGGTATTCTGGAAAGTCTATAACAAATCTCTACTTTGACATACAATCTCTCTCGCTCTCTCTCTCTCTCTCTCTCTATATATATATATATATATATATATATATATATATTCTCTCTCTCTCTACATATATATATATATATATATATATATATATATATATATATATATATATATATTAGCTATCTCTAAAAAATCGCTAAAAAACAGCATGAAACAGCATAGTATGAATAAAAAAATTCATAAACTTAATAAAACAAACTTGTTCCATCAAAATATTTATATTTTTATTAAGAGGAAAAATCAAAGCAATTTTTAATTATTTTTAAAAAATTTTGAATCTCTGCTAACATTTTCGAAATTTTGATAGAAAATGTTGTTTTATTTGAGTTAGCGGCTAAAAAAAAAATTACACCTTTATTTTCAATGGGTTACGTAATGATGACACAACCCACTTTTTTCACGGTAACAAACACATTAATTTGAAAATTCTCGCAAAAATCAAATTATAGTCAGATTAGAATGAAACTTTCAGTACTCATTCACAAATGAATGAAATTATCTTTGAAATTATTATTTTTTAAAATTTCTTAGTGAAAATATTTTTTTAACTCTGTTACCCCAACTCTACGTAAATCCATGAAATTTTAATAAATTTTAATTAGCTGTAAAAAAATTTTTTATTAGTTACATGCAGGACTCATTGAGGCATATAAATCATCTATGTTTTTTATTCTAAAGTGGACAACCTGGCCGAAAATCTGCTTCGAAGAGTAAGATAAAAATGCGGTAAAACTCTGATATAATTTAATTTGATAAATTTTTAATTGCTGGAATAAATAATAATTATTAAGGATATTATAGTCTGAAGAAAAAACATTTTTTCGTTTACTAATAAAATTTTAAAATAATTGTTTATATTTTTTATTTTTTTATTATAATAATTCATAAAAGTGTTAAAAATATTTTAAAAACCTGTTATAAAAACGTTGTTGAATTTCTTTTTTACTTAAGAATTGATTATCATATTGCCTATCGAAAATTGAAAAGTTTAATAAAAATCATTCACCAATTTTACTTTTAAAATAATTTTTAAAAATTAAATTTCGGAAATTTTTATTAAGTACAGTGTTCCCTAGGGGTCATAACAAGTTTCCATAGAGGTCGTAATATTTTTATAAGTTAACAAGTGTTTGGATGAATTCCCCTAACATCGAAAACTACACAAACCACACTTTGATTCTAATTTAATTCTTTTTTTATTAAATTAAAATTATTCTAAAAGAAATTTAATTTTTCAGAAAGCATATTAATAATTTAAGATAAATATGTAATATCTAAACATAAAAATATTTAATATTTCAGAAAAACATTAATAAATAACATAATATAACTTAGTTGCGTTATTTTAATTTAATTCTTTATTTTAAAAGAAATTTAAATTTTTATTTATTCAGAAAGCATGTTTTTATTTATTCAGAAATCATATTTTATTTTTATTTATTCAGAAAGCATATTTTATTTTTATTTATTCAGAAAGCATAATCTGGCTATAAATCTAAACTAAAATTCTATAAAATATTATCCTTGCTGAAAATATTATGTTAAATTTTTAATTTTACTATTTAGTTAAAAAACAACAAAAAAAATGTTAATTTTCAAATGTCACGTTTTAAGCTACATGAATTTTTTGTCACTTTCGGTCGCCATCCAAACGTCATTCACACCTGCTACTTGTCAACACCTAATTTATCGCTTAGATAAGCGCTGACAAGAAGTCTACCGTCAGTAAAGAGTGATTTATTTCGTAAACTTCCCGACAGTAAGCAGTTAATGCGTGTTTGAAATCAGATAAAGGTAAGTTTCAATTATAAAAATCAACTTAAATAACGTGTCAAGTAGGTATATTTTTTTGTGCAAGATTTTTAAAACAGAAATTTTGTAACTGTTTACATTATGTGTTGATTACTCAATAATGGCGGTAAATTTTTTTAAAAATTTTCAGCGGTTAAATTTGTGATTCCGAGCAATATAATTTTGGTTTGAACTAATCCAGGGTATTTTGCTTACTGTAATTAATACATTTAATCTGTTGGCTTTCAATTAAAGCTAAAATTAAAGCTTCAAGAAAATATTTTTATTTTTAAAAATTAAATTTAAATTGAGGTATCGAAAATGAGCAGTGATTTTTTGTAGGTACTTAATATATATATATATATCTTAGCGGTCACAAATTTCAAATATATATATATATATATATATGTATATGTTGTGCATTGTTGTTACCAGTGTATCTTAGCGGTCACAAATTTCAAATATATATAATATATATATATATATATCTTGTGCATTGTTGTTACCAGTGTATCTTAGCGGTCACAAATTTCAAATATATATATATATATATTGTGCATTGTTGTTACCAGTATATTTTAGCGGTCACAAATTTCAAATATATATAATATATATATATATGTATCTTGTGCATTGTTGTTACCAGTGTATCTTAGCGGTCACAAATTTCAAATATATATATATATATATTGTGCATTGTTGTTACCAGTGTATTTTAGCGGTCACAAATTTCAAATATGTATATATATATATATATATATATATATATATATATATATATATATGAAATTTGTGAGCGCTAAAATACACTGGGGAAAAACAATACAGAATTGTAAAACAAGACCAAATTACTGAACAGTTACGTATATGATATATATATATGATATATATGTATATGATATAAATAAAAATACACACATTTGTTTTAACATTATTTTCTGTTCTTCTAAGTGAATATAATAATTAAAAATTTTTATCTGATAGATTCGTAACTGCGAGACAAAAGAATTTTATTTCCAATAAATAAGCATCATATTATCGGCATTCGCATAAAAAGTAAATGTAAAAATCTGAAGCCATTTTAGCCGTGATGAAAATATATAATAAAAGAAAACTGTGCTAAAGACGTCGCCCTTGTTAATTGAATGTTTTTATTAATAACAAAAAAAAAATACCTAAATTGAAAGCATGTCTTATCTTTAAATCCAAAAAGAAATCTAAACCAAATATCATCACAGACGGAATATCCGCTAAAAAATTGTAAATGCTAATTCGTATTCTGTGTATTGATAGAATCTCTTTATTGCATGCATTTTCTTTTAATAGTTTAAAAAAGTCATTAAATATTCGAAACTTGTTTCAATACATTATTATTATTATTAGTAGTAGTAGTAGTAGTAGTAATAGTAGTAGTAAAGTAATAGTTGTAGTGTTGTTATTGTTGTTAATAGTTATTTCTGCTATTATTATAGTTAATAATTATATGGCAATACCTTGTAATTTTGACTGCAGTTACTAATTATTGTTATTTCCTTATTAAACCAGGTCAGTATCTACACGAGTGACGGCTTAGGTATTGTAAGCTTCGATGTTCGGGTGGAGCAATGTAACCCTAACCTAGGATGTCAGAAAACCAAGTTCCAATTCAATTCTGGGTTGTTATCTTCATTTAAGCGCAAATACTCCTGGAAAGGTATGAATCCACTTTTTCTACTCCCAGATATGGGTTAATTAGTAGAACATATATTAGTCAAAATCATTGATATCTCCAAAAAAATTCTTACAATCTAAAAATATTCTCCTGTCTTTGAATATCCTGCAAAAGATTGAAAAACCTTAAAAATAATTCAGAACAATACCAATTATCATTAGTTAATATTTATATTATACTGACAAATTATATTATTTTGTACTCATCTCCTAAGCAAGGAGATAAAGCCACTAAAACGTAGAGAGAGAGAGAGAGAGTAAAAGAAAATGAAAATACGTTAGTGAAAAAAATAACAATAAAAGAAAAGGATTCAAGAAGACTGAAGATGGCAATTGTTCAGCAAAAAGAGGAGACCAATATGACAACTGCAAGTTGAAGAATCGCTCATTTGCCGTGTTTTATATTATTTAAGCGGTTAACATTTTTGTAGTATTTCGAATTTTTTAAGCCTGGAATATCTCTTTGTCAGTGATTCTGATTATTTACGTCTGAAATGACTATTCTGGCGTGTTTCAGTTTATTTATGTCTGTTATTATTCTTTTGTTGTATTTCTGCTTTTTTACGCCTGGGGTGCATCTTTTACCATGTTTCCGGATTATTTTCTCACAAAATGATTTATTTGTCGTGTTTCAGTTTATTTACATCTGGAATGACTCTTTGGCTATATTTCAGTTGAATCGCACCTGGAACAAATCTCTTCCCATTTTTAAGATTATTTTCAACTAGAATTAATGCATGTCTATGTTTATTTACGCCTGGAGCGAATCATTTCACGTGTTTCCGATTATTTACATCTTTCACATTATATACGTTTGTAATGAAACTTTACTTATAATTCATCGAATTTTACATCTGGAATGACTCTTTTTAATGTTTTGTATTATTTACGTCTGGGGCGTACCTTTTTTCAATGTTTCAGATTATTTACGTCTTGAATGACTATTTGGACAAGATTTAGTTGATTTAACCCTGAGACGAATCTTTTTCACTGTTTCGGATTATTTTCTTTTCGATGACACTTTTGCCGTGTTTTAGATTATGTAAAGTTTTTGTATTATGTATTATGTAATGACTTTTTGTCGTATTTTAGATTTTTTACGCATGTAATATCTTTTTGCTAATGTTTCGGATGATTTACGTATTTAATGCTTGTTTCGCTATGTTTGCGCATGGAACGAATCATTTGTTGTATTTCATATTATTTACATCTGACTCTTTGGCTATGTTTCAGTTTAATTACCCTTCGAACGAATCTTTTGCTGTATTTCTAGATTATTTTATTATAGGATGTCTTATTTGCCACATTTTATATTAGTTACCTCTTTTACATTATATACATCGTCTATTGAACAGGTGAAGAGGCTCATCCCTTGTTTCCTGTTTAGGATGCGGTTTCCGGTTTTCTCTTTTCCAATCTTCTCAATTTTTTTTCAATTGGAGTAGATAGACTAAACTATCGCTCGGTTCACACTCCACCACCGTTTTTTGAACAGGTTAAGAGGCTCATCCCTTGTTTCCTGTTTAGGATGCGGTTTCCGGTTTTCTCTTTTCCAATCTTCACACTTTTTTTTCAATTGGAGTAGACTAAACTATCGCCCGGTTCACACTCCACCCACGTCTATTGAACAGGTTAAGAGCCTCATCCCTTGTTTCCTGTTTAGGATGCGGTTTCCGGTTTTCTCTTTTCCAATCTTCACACTTTTTTTTCAATTGGAGTAGACTAAACTATCGCCCGGTTCACACTCCACCCACGTCTATTGAACAGGTTAAGAGCCTCATCCCTTGTTTCCTGTTTAGGATGCGGTTTCCGGTTTTCTCTTTTCCAATATTTTCACTCCTATGTAGCCCCCTGCACATCAGTGGCGTTACCGCCTTGCTCGGGGTGATATGATTAAAAAAAATACATATGTAACGACGCTTTTGTTGTATTTCTTAATTTTTTTAATCCGGAATATTTTTTGTTGGTGTTTTGAATTATTTACTTTTGAAATAACACTTTCTCTGTTTCAGAAAATTTTAAATTGGAATGACTTTTTGGTCTATGTTTCAGTTTATTTACACCTGGAACGAATCTTTTGTTGTGATTTATATTATCTACTTTTGCAATGATTCATTTGCCGTGGTTTTTTATTATTATTGTGGCCTCACTGGGGCCAGAAATAAGACACAAAGAAGGAATAGAGTTAAACAAATATCTTTAACAAAGACAATAGTACAAACATATATTAATGAGAGATTGTTAGCGTGAATGTACGTCTGGCTGTCAGAGTTATCTGCTGGAATAGAATCCGCTCTCACTCTCTGCTTTACAAAGCTTATGTATAGTTTGGAAGAGTTCATGTGTCACATGGTTGAGTCACCATAATAATTGTCCTACATTTTTCTCATTATATATACCTGTCTTGACACTTTTATTTAAGATATTTGACAACTGGAATGTCTGAATTACACTGTTTCGGATTATTTACTTTTGAAATAACTATTTTTGCGTGTTTCAGATAATTTACGTCTGAAATTATTGTTTTGCTGTGTTTTCATATTATTTGTGAAATGACACGTTGGTAATATTTCAGTCTATTTATGCCTAGAACTAATGTTTTCCCGTGTTTCAAATTACTTACATTTGGAATAAATCATTTCTATGTTTCAGATACGTCTTTTATATTATATACGTTTGTAATGATTCTTTTGTTGTATTTCATATGTTTTTAAGCATGTTTTTAAGCATGTAATGTCAGCTTTTTTCCGTGTTTTAGATTATTTATTTGTCTGAAAAATATTTTTACATTGTTTTAGATAACTGAAACTAACTTTTACTATTGTCTCCTATTTTCTAACCTCCGTAATGACTCCTTTGCTATGTTCATATTTTTTACGTATGGACTATCTTTCTTACCGTATTTCAAATTGTATTACTCTTTTACGTGTTCTTGATTATTTACACATAGAATGGTACTTTTGTCGCGTTTCAGATTATTTACGACTCTTTGGTTAATTTATGCCGGGGATGACATGTTTAGAGTAAATCAGATTTTGTGGAATAAATAAGACAACCCCTCGTAACACAAATGAATTACGGACTGAATCTTATCTGAGAAAGACAAACAAGCTCTCTGTTCGACTCAGTCGGGGCTCTGACTATAGATAGAGACTTAGCTGAGAAGAATAGACAAGTCCTTGATCCCGCCTATGCGGAGGTTGTGCAAATTTTGACCCTTAGTCCGAGGGTACGCGCTCCGCTTCCCCACGTAAAGCCTGACTTTGTGCCACATTCTATCTCAATGGAGAGACTGGGTAAATACTCAGAGTACCGAGAAACTTCTGATATAATGTTGGTTAGAGTACGATTAAAGTTGTTTTTATTCTTCTTCTATGTGCCCTGTCCTTTCAGGACGAAGGCGATCATGGTTCTCCACATCTCCCTATCCCTTGTGGCTCCTAGTATGTTTGCTCCCGTTACTCCTGTCAACCCCGTTCCGTCAGCCACCTGATCAGGCCCTGCAGATATGTTATCTGTTGCCTTCCCCTGTCTCACTTTCCTTCTATTTGGCCAGTCAGTATCAGGTTCTCCAGGCTCTCCTTCCTCATTGCGTGTCCCAGGAACTTCAGTTGTCTCTTCCTGATGCTCAGTATCAATTTCCTTTTTGTTGCCATTCTTTCCAACACCTCATTGTTGCTTGCGTGCTCAGTTCACGATATCCGCATCATCCTTCTGTAGAACCACATTTCCAATTTTCTCAACTTTTTTTCAGCTGTTCTCTGCACATGATAAGCTCAGTGGAATTTCGGCCTATTTTTCTACTAACTTACTTCATTTTACTTTACTTTTTTTGGTCTTTTACTTTTGATTTAATTATTTCCGTTACTAACTTAAGTGCTTTGCTGGTCTTTCTCGTAAGGTACTTGAAGTAGATTATGTCAAATTGATTTGGGTTTTCAAGGTTCGCTTTGGATTTTTGCCACTTGGGCAAATAATTCTTACGATTCAAGAAAAGAAAAAATTATACCAACGTGGTTTTAATTTATTGTCGTCACTGTTATCACATGCTTCGCAGTCAAACATGGATTTTTTCCACCTCCGTATCAGTTTCAGTTCCTCGTTACCACTGCCGTGACTTGGTAACAGCTATTATATTATATCTTGAGTGATCCCAACGTTCACTTTAACCAACACTTTCTGAGAAAGTTAGCGCGGGTAGAACATTAAAATTACTGTGATTTTGTACTACTGAGAAAAACAAGAGAAATTTGATTTGAAGAAACCGTAAGTATTAAGACTAAATCTTTTAGCGAGAAAAGATCGTTATTCAATACTCTTTGTAAATGTATGACACCAATGACAAAAAGAAAACGAAGTATTTGTTACATCTGCTGAAATTATTAACAAGGTGTGTGAAAGATTCAAATTAAACAAGCTGACTCTGGATATATTTAAAAGATGAATGTTCTTTCAAGGGTTAACGGTGAAAATAGACGCAGAAACACGTGCTAGAATTCTAACGAAACTGAAACAGAATCAAAAACTAACGCTACAAGAAATATCGAAAAAATGTCAGAGAATCTATAAATATGAGACGCGATACGTAGAAAATTGAAGAAAAAGAATGCGCAAAGAAAAATGTTGAAAAAATTAATCCATTTTTCTAAGGTGGAAGATTACGACTCAAATACTACTCTCTCTTTAAGAATTTAAATTGCTACAATTGTGGAAAACTAATGCATAAGTTATGCTGTAAAACTAACGCAAGGAAAAGTTCTCACAGATAAAATTTCCTACACAGCGTTGTGACGGAAAAATAATTACAGAAAAACAAATAAAATGTGTGTATGTCAAAATTAATAGTGATATCACAATAATCAACGAGGCCTTATGAAAAGCAAACGGAAAACCTATATTAAAAAGAAATTCAAAAATCATACGAATCATTTCTTTTTAAAATCATTTCTTTTTTATGAAATGACTTGTAATGTTTAATTTCGTTACAGTTGCTCAAAAATACAAATGTTTAGAATTACATAACAACCCATTTCTAAATCCAGAGGATTTTTTTTTAAATAACAGGTGGAAAAATATTTTCGAAGCTGGATCTTTTTAGCTGTATTTAAAACTACAGAGAGAAAAATATAACAGAAGGAAGAAAGACAGAAAGAAAGAAAGACAGAAAAATGGAAAATATCGATTGGGGGTAGGTTTAAGAGAGCTTTGAAGAAAGCAAAGAATGAAAAATAGAGTGAAGAAGCACTATAAACAATCTGAGAGTATATTGGATAACGCCGAATACCAATGCAGCGGCAGACATGGCACCAGCAGAAGTGTTGTTCACAAAAAAATTAAATCGCTGTTTAACAAGTTGTTACCACGTCAAAAAAGTATCAGAGCTGATAACAAAATAGAAACAATTTTGTCAAAATGAGCGTAAAAGCGTTTTTCAGGATATATAAAATGGAAAAGAATTGTAGGAAAATGGCGTAATAAGGTCACGATTTAGAAAAAATGATTTATGTGGTGAGATATAAAAATGAGAACACAAATGGCATTGGAATCAGTAACAGAAAAGAGTTACTGAAGAAAGATCACTTGAAAGGCAGAAACTATGCAATTTCTGTATGATATCTTTTAGTTACGAGCAACTAAAGAATTTGTTGAACGTATAAGTAGAGGTACCAGAAAAAGGAAAGCTGATTTTTCGACTTATTTGAACATGTTCTTGGGATCCCATAACTACCTATTACCATGCCAAAGCATTTTTACAAAATTAAACGGTAGAAAAATGTTTTCGAAGCTGGATAATTCTGGGCGTATTTGCACATACAAGTTGAAGAGAAATGCTTGAGCTAATAACGATAAATACGCAGAAGAGGATTTCTTTTAGAATAAAAATGGCTCCAGCATTATTTCAACAAGCTATCGATACTATGCTTGCAGATTGTGATGATGCAGCTGCTTATCTGGATAATATATTGATTAAAAGTGTACCTAAGGAACAACATAAAGAACAAATGAAAATAATTTTTGAAAAAATACGAAAATACGAGTTCAAATTCGGTGAGAAATTGTGAGAATTGTTTTTTGCCTAAAATCAAGTACCAAGGACAGTTTATTGACAAAATGATTGTCAACCAAACCCATCGAGGGCAAATCCAATTATGGATACACCTTTTTCAACAAACGTTACTAAGCTACAAGCATTTTATGACTAGCAAATTATTATCAAATCTACATTCCTAATATGAAGAGTTTGGGATCTCCACTCAAGTTACTTTAAATAAGCGTAAAGTGGAATTGAGCTGATATGTGGAAAGAGGCGTTTGAAGAAATCAGCAAAATACTAATGTTAGACTTATCATTGGCGCACTACGATCCGAAAGCAGAAATTTTATTGGATTTAGATGCTATTGACCGTGGTATAGAAGCGGTAATTATACATAAAGGTACTGACGGTAACATAAAAACGTCGCACATACTTTGCGTTTGCCATTACTGACATGAAACAAACTGCAGCCAGGTCGAAAAAGTGGGGTTAGCAGTAGTATTTTTTGTGAAAAAGTTTCAAACATTTATATCTGGTAGAAGTTTTTTGTTTACAGACAGATCACAGAACTATATTATCATTTTTTAGTTTGTAAAAAGACATTCATACACATTCAGCAAGTAGATTATAACGCTGGGGTACAATATCATTAAATTACGATTTGGGGATAAAATACCAACAGCCCCAAAAATTAAGAGATGTGGATAGTTTATCAAGATAAATACAAAAAGTACTTAAATTTTAAAGATACTTTGATTGCAGCATTAAAAGTGAAATAAAAATTAAAAATATATTATGCAATGTAGTAAATGAATTCCCAGTTACTCTGGAAAAAATAAAAGTAAAAGCAGAACAAGACATGTTTATTTCGAAAATTAAAAAAAAACGACTAAAAGAAAGTGAGAAAAGAGGGGATTTTTGAGAACAAAATTTAAACTTGAACGCTTACTCAATATGTGACGGAGTACTAATGTTTGCACAAAGTGTCGTAGTACCTGTCATATTATAAAATCAGGTATTAAATGAATTTTATAATGGACATCCGGGAATTTCAAGCATTAAATCTATTATGAAAAGTTATGTATACTGGATCAAAATGGATCAAAACATTGAAAAAGTAGTAAAAGCCTGTAGAGATTGGGCTTTGGCAGCAAAATCACGTACTAGAAAATTACAACCTTGACCAAAGAAGGATACTTCGTGGTCAAGACCGCATATAAATTTCGCAGGTCTAATAAACAGATCGCATTATATGGTGGTAGGGGATAGCTTTAAGTGGCCTGAAATTTGTAAGTGCAAAAAAACAATTTTACCTGATTTGTTTGAAATTTGAATAATATGGCATCTGGATATCATAGTCTCGGTTAAAGGTACACAATGCAGTACTTACCAATTTAAAGATTTATGTAAAATGTTCTCGATTGAATGTATTACTACCCTCCGTATCGCCCAAGATGAAATGGACAAACTGAACGCTTTGTTGGTACTTTTAAGAAAGCTTTCATAAAAGCAAATTGCACTACAATGATTCTTGAGCGTATACTAGATAACGCTGAATTCCAATTTCACCGGCATGATTGATGCTCGTAAGCAAAATCAAATCGGTGTTTGACAATTTGTTACCAGCTCAAAAAAAAAGAATAAGAACGGACAACAAAAACACACATTTTTTTTCAAAACGGGTGAAAAAGTTTTTTGGGATAAATAAAAACGGAAAAGAAATGTGGGAACACGGCATAATAAGGTCACGAATGGGAAAATTATTTATATGCTGAAAGGAAAAATATAGCAACACAAAAGCATTCAGTCAGTTAAGTGCCATACGTGAAACACGCTTGGGCGATCATGTCTCGGAAAAGACATGACAGACTGGGCAGAAGATTGTCCCGCACTAGGTTGCCATTGCTTTCTGCAGTAGACTGGTTACCAGCAAAGGCTATAGAAACCCATTCTGTCCTGCTATTTAACCCATAACTAGAGGGAAGAGACGGATTAATACCTTTCCCAAGGGTATTTATGCGTGAGTGAATGCAATGGATTCAGCTGGGATTCGAACTCGGCTCCCCGATTTCTCGTTATGTTTTAGGTTAACACTGCGATCTCCAACGTGTCTTTCTGTCTGAGCCTCTTTTTATCCAATCTGTTGCGATTTTCCCTGTTATATCTTTGTTGAGGAACCCAGACTCACCTCAACATGGACTCATCCACTGCTATATTAATAGGTGTGTGATAGCAGTAGTGGGGAACCAGACAGTAGCACTGTGCGCATGACCGCAGTCGACTACCAAGGACTATACTGGATTCGTAAGCTCTGCTTACTGTACCTTCTTCTTTGTAACCTTTTCTGTAAATACATCTTTCTTTAACCTATACCTCGCGTTCTGTGTTATATTTCCGTGGACCCATTTTTGGTTCCATATCAGTGGTGACGAAGATTTGTTTTAACCCCACTGGTTTCCACATCAGTGGAGACGAGAATTCGAACCTTACACGTAAATAAGGAAGAAATATTAAAAATTTTACATTTTCTTATTCTCTTTTCAAGAAAAAAAAAGAGAAAAATTCTTGGAAGGGGGGTGTTGTGGACCCAGACTCACCTCAACATGGACTCACCCACTGCTATATTAATATGTGAGTGATAGCTGTAGTGGGGGTGAAGACAGTAGCACTGTACGCATGTGCTACTATTGACACTGTCAGCCCTCTGTCTTCGGGTAGAGGGCGCTCTCTGCTTCCGAGCAGAGAGCACAAACCCAGTTGTGGTTCCGCCGAAGGGTAGAATCACGACTGGGGAAAAATAGACAGACATTTTTTGGCCCGGCTATATGGTCGGGAATACCCACTATAAAATGACCATGTGTCACATCCGGCCTAGCGTGGGAAGGCTAGTAAATACAGCAGACAGTAGCACTGTACGCATGACCGCAGTCGACTACCAAGGACTATACTGTATTCCTACTTTCTTTGTAACCTTTCCTGTAAATACATCTATCTTTAACCTACACCTCGTGTTCCGTGTTATATTTCCGTGGACCCATTTTTGGTTCCATATCAATCTTATACTTATTTATTTCTAATATTTTTATCATTGGATATCGCTTGTGTATCTCTACACACGCACACACTTGCGCCCGGAATAATTTATGGCATAAATTTTAATCTTTTAAAACACGCAATTTCCCAATTTCTTTTTCTCAATGTATGATTTTTCATTTTTGTTATTTCCGAGTGGAAACAACGCTCAACAAAACTAATGAAAAAAGTTCATATGGTAATAAATATTTTGCAAACACACATGCCTGACTGAATATTTAACTGGGCAGAAATCAATCTAAGTGTTCTTCTAAAGAGTTGAAATGTATTTTATGCAAATTACGATAAGAGATTACTTGCTCGTTCACCGCAACAGCACACACCTGAGACTCAATGTGATCCTCAAATTTGAGTTGCGAATAAAGTTTGCTTTTTTTTTTTTTAGATTTTTTTAGATTTTTAAGAGACGTGTCTCTTGAGTATTTCGGATTATTAGATAAACGTTTCTTTTATCTATTTAAACAATGTCAGGATTTGGACGTTAGTACCAACTGTTTCTGGGTTTCTTCTTAGCGTCATGTTCCCGAGATTTTATATCAGTAAATATTTCCCTTAATATGATTAGCAAATACTCCCAAAATAAAGAAGCAATTAACTAGCCGAATTTTCAGTACAAACCTTATTTGATCCATTTCGTTTTAAATAATATCTTCCCTCTACAATTTATAAAAAGCAGCAATTTCTACTCCAACAGCACTTTCCTCGCACTTCCCGCCTGTGGAACTCCCTTACATACACTTGCTTCCCCGACAGCTACAATCTTCAGGAGTTGAAATGTAAGGTCAACAGACACCTCCTAACTCGAATCCATTCTCTCAAACGCCCTTCCCATCTACCCAACCCCCATCCTCACTATCTTTACCCATCTATCATCCTCCTTCTGACATTTTCTATATCTGACCACCCTTTCTCTTCTCCTTCCCCTATGTAACCCCATGCGCAATAGTGGCAATAGAATGCAATAGAATGCGTTGCTTGGGGTGAAATGATTAAAAAAATATGCTTGAGGGATGAAGATAAGGTAAAGATTGCTTGTGACAAATTTGGGCGCAATTATAACAATCTTACAGTGATGATTTCTATGACCACACAGTGTTCATACATCTTTTCAATATTGTTTCATCATAATCAATCCAAAGAACCACTCAAGATAGAGAATTAATCGATAATATTGTTTTATGGCCATGTAAGAAAGAATTAAAAAGTGCAGATTATGCGGATATATATATATATATATATATATATATATATATATATATATATATATCCAAGTATTGTTGGAATAATACAAAGAAACACTATTTTTAAGAAAGTGCTCAATACAAAAGTAGAGTTAATGATATTATTATATTATTTATTATATATAATTTATTAATATAATATAATTTATGAATAAATAATATATATATATATATATATATATATATATGAAAATTAATATGTCTGTCTATCTGTGTGTGTGTGTGTGTGTGTGTGTGTGTGTGCGCGCACGCGCGTGTCCATTCTAACGAACCCTAGTCCTCCGAAAGCCTTGGTCCGATTTCAACCAAAATTGGATCACTTGTGTCGATCATGACATGAACGTTTGATGTACACAAAAAATTTTCAAGTCGATTTATAGAGTTCGGTAGAAATCACTGAAACGCTTAGAATTTACGAACTCTTCTTCTCCGAGACGCCTTAAGAGAATTCAACCAAAATCGGGTAACTTGCAGAATAACGTCCGAAACTGTGATGCACTCAAAGAGTTTGGCAAAAATCAACATCATAATTTCGGGTGGTATTTTGAGAAGACTTCAAAACTTTTCACTCAAACTCAACCAAAATTGAGTCACTTGTAGATCAAAATCTAATTCCTTGATATGTCAATAAAAATTTTAATTGACACACAGAGCGCGGCAGAAATTAATTGCTTTTTGCGATCTTTTGTTTCTCCAAAATGCTTGGTTGTATTCCGACAAAAATCGAGTCTTTTTGTGACTTCTACCTTTTCATATGCCATAACTGACAAGCAAGAAGTGTTGGATATCAAAGTCTCTTTTCGGTAAGTCACTCTAAGAGTGTCTGAATCATACCAGACTGGCACTCTCCCGGTGACTACTAATCACATGGTATTTATACAGGTTGAGTTAGTCCATTACTATGTTAATGGGTAAGTCCGCCACAACACTCTCCTTCCAAGATGTTACTCCGAAGGAATATCAGTATTTCTTTCGTTCAGGATTAATCATGAGCGGATCTGTAAATTTCCTTTTCTTTCCATATCGACGTGGCTCTGGCGTAGTTTGAGGGGGTTCAATATAAAAAGTGTCGCAGACGGTTTCTATGGCCTCTATATCTTCTTGAGGCATATCATTTTGGTCCTCAGTTAGACGTTTGTGAATCTGATTTAGGTGCCTCTTATGTACAAATTTGGGTCCCTGGATTATATACACCATGTTGCCGATCCTTTCCTTAATTTCTCTCACTTCCCAAAAAGAAACATTATTTTTATCGCCTTTGAAATAAACCTTATCTCTAGGATTATAACATTTGTTTGGTAACGTAGAGGTTTTACTTTGCTTAGTTTGTCCCGGCAATAGTTTGTCGAAGACCGACCTTATTTTTTGACCAAACATGGCTTCTGCCGGAGATCGAGCTGATGATGTATTAGGATTCGGAGTGATCCTATACACTTGTATAAAACGTTGTAGAACCATATCAGTAGGTGAACCGTATGCCTTTTTCAATGTATCAACAAATCTCTTCGCTTATCCGTTAGATCTAGGATGGTATTGTGGTGTTGTGAAGTGATTGATCTGAAAAATTTCGCAGAAATCTTTGAAATCAGTCGAAGTAAACTGAGTGCCATTATCACTGACGAGACAGTCAACAACACCAAATCTCGCGAACAACTCGTGCAGGAAATTTATGATGACTGCTGTGGTGGTTTTCCTACATCTTAGAACCTCTGGCCACTTAGAGAAGTTATCCACCACTATCAAATAGTAAAAGTCTTCGAGTGGTCCAGCAGAATCTACGTGTATTCTGGACCACGGTTGTTCAGACTTGGGCCAGGGTTTGTGGGTAATGGATGGTGCCTTTTGCATGCTTTTACCATATTAGTAATGTCCTGGTCCATACTCGGCCAGTATACAAAGCTTCACATAAGGCTCTTCATTCGATTAGTACTGTGATGGCCCAAGTGAAAATTCTTATGTATCCTTTTTTGTAAGGTTTTCGGAATGATGACTCTCTCGCTGTATAGCAAAACGTTATCGCACACTGAATAGATGTCTGAGGTAAATTCTTTTTATACTAGTTTTTGCTTTGTGGCTTTAATAAATTCGTCGTTTACTGCTTAGGATTTGATTTCTTGAAGTGTTACCGGCAGTTCTCTAATTGTGTTACATATCATGGTCTTTATTTCACTGTCAATGCGTAATGCAGCAATTACTGAGTCCTCGTTGGGCTCGTTTTGTTTTGGTATCAATCTTGAGAGTCCGTCAGTATGTGCAATCTGCTTAGACAAGACGTATTCTAACTTGAAATCATAATTTAGTAAGATGGTCCCCCATCTTAGCAGTCGGTTTGCAGTAAAGACGGGTAGTTCCTTTTTTGACCCAAAGAGGGTCAAAAGCGGTTTATGGTCCGTCTGCAAAGTGAAATGTGTACCATAAAGGTAACGATGAAATTTTGTTATAACGTAGATAATGCCTAGAGCTTCTTTTTCAGTTTGGGAGTATTGTTTCTCCACTGGAAGCTGTGTCCTTGACGCGTGGGCTATTGGTTTCTTAGAACCATCTGACATCTTGTGGAGCAAACATGCGCCTAATCCATAAGAACTGGCGTCGCGAGCGACTATGATTGCCAGAAAAATAACTTCCAGAAAAAGTTCTGACGTCAGAAATTTTTTATTTTTTCAAACGCCAATTGACATTCTGCGTTCCAGATTCAAGTTTTATTCTTTTTCAAGAGTTGATTTAAGGGTTCGCGATGTCCATGCATATTTGGAATGAAGTTTTGATAATAATTGGCGAGTCCCAGAAAACTTTGAAGTAAAGTCTTATTTCCGGAAGCCGGCATACCCCGTATAGCCGTGGCCCTATCAAGGTCCAGTTGTCTACCGTTTTTGTCTATGATATGGCCTAAATATTTAATTTTTTCTAAAAAGAAATCACACTTGCTCTCTTTGATCTTAAAACCGTAATCTTGTATTCGCTTGAACACTTCATGAATATGATCTCGATGTTGTTCAATGTTTTTGCTTGCTACAATAATATCGTCAAGATACGCTATGGCAAAGTCAAGGCCGCCCAGCATAGCGTTCATGACCTGCTGAAAAATGGCAGGTGTGACCTTGACCCCAAACGCTAAACTTTTGTATCTGTATAAGCCTCGGTGGGTAGCTTAGCACTTTCTTTATCGACCGGGATCTGCAGATATGAGTCACTCAGGTCAATTTTTGAGAATACCCTACCACCGTTTAATTTGGTAAATACTTCCTCCTGGCTTGGTAGAGGATAGTGTTACTCTTCAAGTGACGCATTCGGACCGGTTGAGAAATCAGCGTATACACGGATTTCTTTAGATTTCTTTTTGACATAGACGGTGGGGGCGGTCCAGTGACTATATTCTATTTTTTGACAGAATACCGATAATCTCGAGTCTGTCTAATTCCTGATTAATTTTCTCTAGAGACGCGAACAGAACGTTGCGTTTTCTCTTAAAAACCGGTTGAATATTTGGTTTCAACTCTAGTTTAGCGGCCATTTTAGTGCATTTCCCTAGACCAGGTGCGAACACCTCTGCAAAATCTTTTTTAGGTTGGATTTCAGTGTTTCCTTCTCAGATAACAGTGATTCTAATTTTTTATAGAAGGTAGATATTGGCAGGTCCCACAAGTTAAATTCCTGTACCCAATCAGTACCGAACAGGTTTTCTGTATTCTTCAATACGTAGACTTAGTTTTTTCGTAGTACCAAATAGAGTGATATTAGTGATAAATTCTCCTTCAAAATTTATTTTTGTGCCATTAACGGCTTTGGCTATTTTGTATGATTTTAACATAGTGGGTCTATTTAGTCTTTTCCACGTATGTACATTAATGAATGATATATCAGAGCTTGAATCCAGTTGTAACTTAATCTTTTTACCTAGGATATTAACTACGACATATTTTCGTAAGCTTTTTTCGTTATATTCGAAGGTTCATGTTTGACGCACACGATTTTTGAATTTTTTTTATTTCTACAGTGGGAACTTTTATGCCCTATTTTTTTATATGTCAAGCATTTTTGGAGAGATATGGACAGTCTTTAACCCAATGTAATCCTTTACATCGGTTACACGGGCTAGGTGGATTTTTTCTTTTTATGGATCCTGCTTTTACCGTGTCGGTAAAAGTTAGCTCAGAAGTTTTCTTCAGGAGGATAAAATCCACAAACGTTTCATGTTCTACGGTATCTAATTTACGTATTAAAAAGCGAACTTTTTTCTGATCAGTCCAATTTGCACAATTTATACTGAAGAAATCCTCATACCTTCTATAGTAAGCAGCAAACGATTTGGCCTCGTCTGGCGCGTAATATAAATTGTCTATTGCATTTAAATGTAGGGTCAATAGACACCTCCTATCACACTAACTTCCAATTATTCTGAGAACACTATCATCTACCCAACCCTCATTCTCGGTATCCTTACCCGCTTATCACCCACCCTCTGACATTTTCTATATTTAACCATCCTTTCTCCACTCTATGTTGCCTCCTGCGCAGTAGTGGCAATGAAATGCCTTGCTCGGGGTGAAACGATTATAAAAAAAAATTCCAAATAGAATCCTGCAAGAATGCGGTATTATTCTCTGTGTTTGAATTGTTTGTTAAGTCTTGCGAGAGTAGTTCTTCAATTCGTTGCTATCTTTCTTCTGAACGTTGCTGACGGTCAAGTAACTGCGATTGTCTTTCGTCCCATTTTTCAAGTAACTGCGGTTGTGTTTAGTCCATTTTTTTTCTTTTTTTGACGTTTGATTTAAAATTTTTGGAGTTGTTTTTGGAGCTGTTGAGTTTTTTGTTTGTTTTTGTTTTGTTTTTTTTGTTTTTTTGCTGTTTCATTTGTAGCATTGAAAATTGAGTAAACGTATCCTTTAACTCTTCTATTTTTCTTTTTTTTAAACAGAACAAAAAGTGGGGGTACGAGTTATGAGTGTTCGGTTGAACTAGGTTTTCAATGCTGTACGACAAAAAAAAAATAAAATCTTGTTTTTTTTTAACAACTGAGGGGTTGGGAAACAGTAATTAGTTTTCCTTTTGTCTTTACCTGCTTTAGAGTCGAAATTTTGTAATGACTGGTTTGCACATTTGTTTTACAAAAATAATTGAGATATCTTTTTCCTTAATATATTTATTTGAATAAAAAAGAAAAACGTCGCACTTACAGTTTCTCTTAGTAGCTTTTTCCTAGAATCCGGTGAACAACACAAAAACAACAAACACTCATGGGTTATGCATGTTATTTTGTCGAACAAAAAAATTTTTTTTCTTTATCTTGGGGTGACATAAAAGGCTGTACTTTCGACAGAGAAAAAAACTTTTGTGATATATTTCTTGTAAGTTTCTTTTGGAAATCACTTGTCAATATTTTGGGAATATTGACTTTGAAATGTCTCCATGTAGTAAGACTTTTCGCAGTAATGTTTTGTGAACACTAAATTTGAATTGAAATTCTTTGTTCAAATTTCGTTTGTCTGTGTTATAACACTGCATTAAATTAATACTCAGACGAAAAGTTCGTTCGTACGTAACCAGTGTTGTGTGATATTGAATTTGTTTGATGTTTTTTTTTCCGTGAAAAACTCATTCGTCCGCCTAGTTTTGTACGAAGTTTGTTGGTGTTTCTCAGTGAGAAACACCAACAAACTCCTTATTCAGCTAATGTTTTTAAGATACTGGGTTGGTTTGTGGTTTGTCCATGAAGGTTCAGTCCTACGTCGTCAGTGTTGTAAGACATTAGGTTGTTTTAATCACAAATCCTTATTGTGCGATCGAATCCCTCATTTGCCAATGTTGTAACTCTGTTTAAGGGTGTTACAAATAAAAACAGGAACACGGGATTAGTGTAAACAATTATATTAACAAAATAACGGGTAAAGGTATAATGTGCCAGCTTGTTTGTTTAGCTGACGAGCAAACGGTGTTGGATATCAATGTCTCTGTTCGGTAAGTCACTCTAAGAGTGTCTGATTCATACCAGACCGATGCTCTCTCGGCGACTACTAGTCACATGGTATTTATGCAGTTTGAGTTAGTCCATTACTATGTTAATGGGTAAGTCCGTCGCAACAGATAGATAGATAGATAGATAGATAGATAGATAGATAGATAGATAGATAGATAGATAGATAGATGTGCTTTTTTCATGTCTTTATTGTCTGTATATTTAAGCACTCTTTGTCTGATATTGAGCTTTATAATTCCCCTATAAATATAGCAAAGCTTAAACAATACAGAATACTACTGGCAAGCAAAACAAGATCATGTGAGTAATCTACTGCTCTGGATACCTAGCCATGTAGCAAAATGCGCTGTCTGCCTAGCAGACTTTGATATTGTCTAGCTATGTTTGAACACAGAATGCAACTCACATAACAAGGTAACTCCACTAAATTGCTGAAAGAACAGCATAGTATGTATAAAAATGGTCCCAAACTTAATAAAATCGGATCTCTTCCATAAAAATGTTTATGTTATTATTCAGAGGAAAGATCAAAGCATATTTTAAATCATATTTAAAAAATTTTAATCTTTTCTAACACGTTCGAAATTTTGGTAAACATCTTGTTCTGATGTTAGCGAGTAACGAAATTGTTACGAGAGTTTACAATGGAAAACGTAATATTACATAAGTTTTTTTTCTGTGGTGACAAACACATTAATTTGGAAATTCTTGCAAAAATCAAATAATTGCCGGAATTTAATGAAACTTTCGGGACTTATTCACAAATAAATTAAATTATTTTTGAAATCATTATTTTAAAAAATCTTGGTAAAAATATTTTTTATATGTGCTAGCCGCGACCCACCATAACCTCCACATAAATACATGAAATTTCAAGAAATTTAATTCTGTAGGCAAAATTGGTTTTATTAGTTAACCGCCTAACTCAATGGAGAATGGAAATCATGTATTATTTTTTCAACCATTAAGCCTCTTTTACAAACAATCTGCTCTGAATAGTACAATAAAAATGCAATAAAACGATGACATTATTTAATTAGATAAGCTTTTAATTGGTTCAATAAATAATATAAATTAAGTACATTTTAGTTTGAAGAAAAAATGTTCATTAATAATGAAATTTTAAAAGAACTATTTTTGTTTTTATTATTATAATAATTTCTAAAGTTTCAAAAATATTTTTAAAATATTTCAATGACTTGTAGACGTTAGGTTGGTAATTTATTCAGTGAACACTATATTTACTAATCGAATATTGAAAATTTTAATGCAAATCATCTAACCATCGTATGTTTAGTTGCTTCTGTGTATTTGAAGTTTTTTTTTTATTTCTACATGTATATTAAAAGATTATGTGTTTCACGGTTTCTTCCGTAAAAGGAAAAAAAATTGTACAATTATGTCATTTGTGATCGCCTTCCACAAGTATCACGCATCTGTCACATCCCTATTTCGTATAAGGGAGAAGGTCAGAAAGTTCAACTCTGTGTTTAAAAAATAGTTTTATTCTAAAATTCATGCTATAAATAAATAATACTTGTGTAAATCAGATTAATTTGACATTAAATTTGCTACTTTTTAAAACATAATGTGTCACAGATCTATATTTTATTTTTGCAATATTTTTAAAACCGAGAATTAACTTTTGTTTACAAATGTGACGATCACTCAAAAATGGCCGAAAAATTGAAATCAAATTTTAAAATCTCAAAATTTAATATTCCAATCAATATAATTTGAGAGTAATTTGATTACTGGAAATAGTAAATTTAATCATTTAGTTTTAAATTTAAACTAAAATGAAACTTTCAGGTAAACTTTTTATTTTTAAAAATTCAGTTTAAAAGTTAGTTATCGAAAATGAGTTGAGGTACCTACTCATATGGTACTGAATGCGTCATTGATCTGTGTGAGATAGATCAGACGAGAGGGAAACTGCCAGACTCTGGCTACGGGTGGTTTGGAAGTTAGACACTTAAGCCTCAGTATCATCTGCTTATACATTTAACAATGACCTGAAAATATTCTCTTATATATCGTGACTTTTATAGGAGAAAAAGGCGTAGAACCGAGAAGAGATGGAAGCCTGATTTGATTTTATGGTCTTCAGGGAACTAACTGTTAGAGACCTGCCCGCTAGGAAGGGCTTGATAATTGAGAAGGGTTCCAAAAATGCCTTAGTTGGAAAATTTATGAAGCAACCTCTTTTGCTACACCTTTTCAAAAACCTTCCATATATCGATATATATTGATGTCGATGAACAGCTTCTCTGCTTAATGACAAATAAGATATATGCAGCGGATAGAATCCATACCGTTTGTTGTCCAGGAGTCTTCTAGTGAGCAGATCGACAACCATGTAGTTGATAAAATTATTAAAAGTTTCATGTAGACACTGAAAAATTTCTTGTGGCTATATTGAAACATAGATAAGTTCTCAAATACATTCTTGTAAATTAGGGAAAAAGCTGATACCTTCGATCGACCTGGGAAACATTTCTTCTTCAGTTAGTAGTTAAACTCTTTTGCCAATATTTGTTTGATTTTATTTAGCGGTGTATCAATGTCTATGTGTTATTTAATGCTGAAATCTACTTATTTTGTAGGTAATTTTAAACTTTTAGAGTAATGTTATGTTTTTCTAGATAATTAGTTTGTAGATCATAAAATTCAGTGTTGGTAATTTTACTATAAAAATGTATATAACCATATTTGATAGTAACGTCCCAAAACAATTTCTACTCAAATGAGAAGAAATACACAAACATCTAGAGCTTCAGGTAAATATCGGCTTCTCTACGAATACAAATACGACGACTTCTGCCTGAATTTCTGTCCCAATCTAATTTTTATCATCAAAACCTTTCAGGCGTTCTGTTCTGTGACCTTCTTCAGGTGTCTTAACTGGGTAACATACAGAGAATGTTCGAACTGAATATTTTAGTTACTCTACGAGGGTAGATTTTTCTGGTACGGATGTCACGTCTTGTTCTCTTCCCGCCAAGATATCCCATCTTCTCTTCCCGCCGTAGCATCTGGTGTTCTTCTCTTTCCGGCGGAATGTCTCGTCTTAGTTCACTTCCCGCCGGGATATCTCGTCTTGTTCCTTTCCCGCCGAGATACGTCGTCGTCTTCTCTTTCCGCCAGAATATCTCGTCTTGTTCATTTCCAACCGTCATGTCACGTATTGTTCTTTTCCCGCCGAGATATCTCTTCTTCTTCTCTTCCCGTTGAGATATCTCGTCTTTCCCGCTGAGACATCTCGTCTTCTTCTCTTCCCGCCGAGATATCTCTTCTTCTTCTCTTCCCGCCGAGATATCTCGTCTTCTTCTCTTCCCTCTGGGGTACCTTGTCTTCTTCTCTTCCCGCCGAGATATCTCTTCTTCTTCTTCTCTTCCCGCCGAGATATCTCGTCATCTTGTCTTCCCGCTGAGATATCTCTTCTTTTTCTCTTTCCGCCGAGATATCTCATCTTCTTCTCTTCCCGCCGAGATATCTCTTCTTTTTCTCTTCCCGCCGAGATATCTCGTCTTCTTCTCTTGTCTTGTTCTCATCCTGACGAGATATTTGTGTTGTTTTTCATTCTGACTGGACATCTCATCCTGTTTTCCACCTATTAGGACATCACATTTACTTCCTCTTAGTTCGGCTTATTGACTGACCTGTTTCAATTCAGCCTGAGTGTGTACTACCTGACTTACATATTGAACTTACAGTTAATATTCAACCAAATTTCGGAAGTGATTTAGTGATTCGGCGAAAGTGGTATGGTAAAACAATAAAGGTGACGATATTATTCCGAATGAAAATATTTTATATAAATAAGACGAATCATTCAAATAATCCCTGATTTGATGTTGAAATATAAAAAAGGTACTGATTTACGATTTAATGAAGAACTTAATTTAGTAATAATAAATATTTATATTAATATTTATGAGGTAGAATAATAAGGCAATAAAGAACCAATGCCATTTTTGTGAGATACTCGATTATAGATCTGTTCAAGGAAAATAAAATGTATTCAAAACAGGCAAAATTCCTGTTGCTTAATTGAAAATGAAAACATTTAAAAAGTTTGTGCAGTTATCCTGCCGGCAGTGAAAGACAAAATTGGCAGCATTTGTTAGTTCAGAAAATTTTAAGAAGAAAAAAAATTCAGAGAAATTACAAAATATTTTTTGATTGAATGAGTTTATCTAAACTTATTTATAAATAGAACTTTGTGTGTGTAAGTGTGTCTGTGTCTGTGTGTGTGTCTGTGTGTGTTCCGTTACCTATAGACTCCGAAACGGCTGAACAGATTTTCTTGAAATTTACACAGTTGCGAGTGTTCTTAGCTAGGTTTTGTGTCAAGGTACCCCCGATAAATATCGAAAATCGATAATCGAAAAAATCGGGTTATAGAAGGAGTGGTCCGACTTTAATCCAATTTGATACACTCATAGACAACAACAATAAGAAACGATATTCAGAAGTTTCAAGGTTGCAGTTCTTACAATAGTGCAGAAAATCAATAATATATATATATAAAAGGCAAGATGTTTGTGTGTGTGTCTGTTTATCTGTGTATATGTCCTTTATACAAATCCACATAATATATATATAGATGTTTGTGTGTGTGTCTGTTTATCTGCCTGTATGTCTGTATTTTTTCAGCCTTTTTACTTTAGTTTTTGCTTTGGATTTGGCTCTAAGTAGGTATAATTGTAATTCTTAGTCTCAGCCATGATACCATTTAATCAGAGGACTTATTTAGCCTTCAAAATTCAGTTTAGGGCGAAAAAGACTTATTTGATATTGATACCAGGAAATCAAAATTTGACTTACATCCATTCATTTTTCTTTTTGCAACTATTGCTTTTTAGTCTTTCGTGCCAACGTCCAAAGAGTCTGAACTCCAGGACCATGGATTAGTTTTAAAGCTTTCATTACACCCGAGTAACGCCAGGCTATACTGCTAGTATATATAAAAAAGAACCATATTAATCATTGCAAAACTCAGTAAAAATTAAATTAAATTCTCAAGAGCTGGATTTTTTTCACAAAACTAAATCATAACGTGATCACATTTCCAATTATAGTTATTGTAGCCACCATGCTCTGCAAGTTTGAGTTTGAATTTTAAAATAAATAGTTGTGAATAATCTACTTTTAAAGAAAACCTGAGTTTTGATTCCAGCAAGAGGTAAATAATTTTAAAAATACCGTTTATGTTAAAATCTTGTCCGATTTTTTTTTTGTTTTTGTTTTTTGTGAATAAGCTCACAACTGAACATTTTGACACGTTTTGTGTTAAGACAAATAAAAAAACAGAAGTTGACTTCAATTTATAAAAGCAAGAACAACAGTTTATTGATTGCAATTTCCCGATTTGTAAATATTAGTTGCAATGTTTGTAGAAAAAAGCAAAAAGTTTAAATTACTGTCCATGAAATCTTAAGTTCTAATTAAATGAAATGAAGTTCTAACATCAGGCGACTTTGATAAACAAGAATTAAAATGAAAAGATTTTCAGAAAATTGCAAATGACGTTCATAGAAAACTTATATATGCGAAAAATAAAAATACAGTAACCCGTTCGAAAAGAAACTTTCGTAAACTTTTATAAAAGCTGATCAAAAAATGTCCAAGAAGAATCTCAAGTAGTAAATGTCGTTAACACCGTTCAAAGGTTTTATAAAAATAGCATTGATTCACTGATGCATTTTATTGATTTTTGAAAATGATATTTCCTGATTTATTTTGAGTTTTTTAAGTCGCAAACATATCACTTTAATACTTTCAATTTTAATTTTATCACATTGGGATTTTTCTTATAGCAGAGTTCATTAGACATTTAATAAACCCTACGCTTTAGACCCAATCTGTTTTATTTTAATGAGATCATTAGACCATCAATAACATCTAGTCTTTAGACCTAATACGTTTTTTTTATTTTAATGAGTTTATTAGGCATTCAATAAACCTTACTCTTTAATTCTGATTCCATAAGAGCCCAAATAGGTTTGTACGCCGATGACACCACAGTTTACTCTCGCCTCCAACAAAAATCTGGTATAGGCGTCAAAGCTAACCACGCAGCCGAGATTGAAAAGGACCTCCATTCCATATTGGACTGGGGTAAGAAATGGCTAGTAAATTTTAATGCTTCTAAAATGAAGCTACTTTCAATTAACCATCATCGACAATCTCACCTACCTCCCATTAGCATGGACCAGGCTTGCCTCCCAGAGAGTAAAACACTACGCCTCCTTGGTCTCACACTTTCAGCGGACCTCAAATGGAATGACTATATCGAATCCATTGCTAAATCCGCTGCTATGAAAGTCGGTTCTCTGTGTAGGGTCCGGAAGTTTTTTCCGTCTAAATCTATCCTGCACATTTATAAATCTACCATCCGCCCGTGCATTGAATACTGCTGCCATATTTGGTCGGGTGCCCCTGCTGTTCTCCTTGGGCTTCTCGATAAGGTTCAGAGGAGGGTCTGTAATGTGATAGATACCGACTTGGCAGACCGCCTGCACTCTCTCTCCCACCGGCGCGACGTGGCTTCCCTGTGTCTCTTCTATAAATACTTCCACGGCTTCTGCTCCGATGAACTTAGATCACTGGTGCCCCCTAAACACGAATTTGCACGAGATACTAGATTAGCAACTAGATCCCACCCTTTTACAGTGAAACCGATAAAATGCAGCCGTAACTTCTACTCCAACAGTTTCTTTCCTCGCACTTCCCGACTGTGGAATTCTCTTCCAAACGATTGCTTCCCCGACGGCTACAATCTCCAGGAGTTTAAATGTAAGGTCAATAGACACCTCCTAACACACTAACCTGCTCCCATTCTATCAAGCACTCTTCCCATCTGCCTAACCCTCATCCTCGCTATCCTTACTCATCTGTCACCTTCCTCCAGACATTCCCTATGTCTAACCACTCCTTCTCTTTACCTTCCCCTATGTAGCCCCATGCGCAATAGTGGCAGTGGAATGCCTTGCTTGGGGTGAGATGATTAAAAAAAAAATTCTATGTGTTTTTTTTTATTTTAATGTTTTCATTAGACATTCAATAAGCCCTGCTATTTAAATTCAATATGTTTTTATTTTATGAGTCCATTATAGCTTAATAAGACCTTCTTTTTATATGCAATGTGTTTTTATTTCAATAAAATTATTGGATTTTAATAAGCCCTGTTTTTTTTTTAGATTCAATGTTTTTTATTTTTTTATTTTAATGAGTTCATTATAACCTTTAATAAGCCTTACAGTTTAGATCCAATGTGTTTTTATTTCAATAAGTTCATTATACCTTCAATAAGTCTGTTAATTTATATCCAATGAAATAAGCGTTACTGATTAGATTCTAGTCCGCTTTTTAAACACAAAATATATTTTTGGTGGCATGGAACAAAAGGAGCAAACTTGATTGTTTCCAAAAATTATCTGCGCGTATTAATACAGGGTATTTATATTAACAAATCAGATATTCATATTAACAAACAACTCAGAGGATTTTTTCTTTCAACCTTTGAGAATAACTCTGACCTACGCATTAATTGATTTCGTCTACCGTCTATTTTCTTTCATGGCCAAACCGCGAGGCCCGCCATAGTAAACGATAGCTTCTTCTTTCTTTTAAGACTCAGGACCGATTACTATCAAAAGACGCACATTCTTCTTAAGATTTATCGTATATTCAGACCGGTAGGCGAAAATAAATAAATGTATTGTTTAATAAAGTGACGGTGAGTCTACACAAATACGAGTATCCACTAAAAATAACGTTTAAAGTGATACATCTATCTGAATATTTCTATTCATCCATTTCAGTTTGTAAATCTACCGCTCTATATATCTATCTCATGTTGATCCTCTCTATCTCAGCCTGTTTATATCTATCTATCTATCTATCTATCTATCTATCTATCTATCTATCTATCTATCTATCTATCTATCTGTTTATCTCAGCCTGTCCATATCTATATGTCAATCTTTTTATATCAATGTATCTCTGTTCATACTTGGTTATTTATGTTAGTCTGTTTTAGTATAATTTCCATAAGTAAAGGTGATATTGGGGAAAATCCGGGGCGCAAATTGATGTTTTGGTAAGACTGGATAGCGGCGCTCTCGGGAAATTTTCTTCTGAATAAATTGTTTACTCTTTTTATTAGTGTGGCATTTTTAAAATCGAAATTGTGGTTGAATTTATTTCTGTGAATCACTAATGCATTTGTTAGATTATTGTTAGTGATGTCTCTTTTTTGTTCATATATACGTTTTTTTTTTTTTAGATTTCTACTTGTTTCCCCGATGTAGTTGGAGTGTTATGGGTAATGCAAGTTTCTGAATGTGCTTTCTATGTATTTTTCTTCTTTTGTTAAATATTGGGGGCTGCATATTCTTAGTGCTCTTAAAAAGAAACCTATAATAATACTAGATTTGATTTTGGAAGAGTAGCTGTAATAGAAATTTATAGAAATTTGGTTATTTATTTATCTCTGTTCATATTTTCCTATATATCTCTTCGTACTTATTTATATATGTGGACGCTTAAAATATGGCTAAATAATTCAACTTAATCCGAACGGGGTCAATTTCTACTTGGTCGGTCGAGAACCTTTCAGCAGCCCCTCTTATCACAACTCGTTCACAGCTATCATTTTTTTCATAGAAAACACTCATGAAACTGTGCTTTGTTTGCTGATATTATTATTTAGTTAAGTGCCATACGTGATACACGCTTGGACGATCATCTTTCGAAAGAGACATGACTGACTAGGCAGAAGATTTTTGCCATTACTTTCTGCTGTAGACTGGTTGTCAATCTGTCCTGTTATTTAACCCATAGCTAGCGTGAGAAGAGACCTTTCTCGATGGTATTTGCAAGTATGTGAATACAATGAATTTAACTGGAATTCGAACTCGGCTCTCCGATTTCTCGTTTCGAGCTATCCACCACCCACGCACATTCGATATAATGATTAGGATGTTTCGATTATTAATGTCTTAGGCTTTCAAAAAACTTCTTTTATTTCCTGCAGAATATCTTCAGGTAAAATTGAGTAAACCGTCGAACGAACGAATTTTTTCCACTCATTTGTACATTTTCTCTTTAGAAGAATTTACTAAATTAATTGAGGATTTACATGTTGATTAACGGATATCAATATTGACAGTGGAATCAGCAGGATTAAAATTTGGTTTTGGCTCTGAATCACTTTTCTCCTCTCCCCAAATATAGTTAAATAACAGAGTAGTCTAACCTATCAAAGAAAAGAAAACCTCTGAAATCTAGAATGTCGAAAACGCTACGAAAAACTATTCCGCTATCTTTCCCAATAATCCATGACAATTCACAGAAACGGGAATATGTAGAGTGTCATGATAACCAATGTCTGGAAAAACATGTCATTAAAAATGTTTAGCATAGTCAGGTAAATAAATAATCAGGTATAAAGAAAATTCTTAGAAAATTCCAGAAACGTGGTCATTTCTAGTTTGTTTTGAAAATCAGTTAGTAAAAAATACTGTTATTTATATCTCTTTAAATACCAATCGCGCTGAAAATAAATATAGGAATATCTTAGATACGAGAAAAACTATTCCCTAGGCTACGTTTTGTTTGACAAAGAAACACAACGTTGGCCGATTCTGTAAGAATCGAACCCTCATACACATAACTTGTTAAACTATTTTTTATAATATCAAGATGCTTGTCATTTCAATTGTAGTTAGAAACTCTGAAGTTCATTTATGGTAACAGTTGTTGCTCTCGTTACAAAGAGGATTTTACTTGGTTGCTGCGTTGAAAAGGATCGGCTGATTAAACGAAAGACGCGCTCTCCTCATGGAAAATGACAACTTGTCTCGTCGAAAAAGAGGAAAGAATTATGGTATTAACACGAATTTGTATTTCTTCAAGAACAAACATATAATATTTGACGACAACAGTTTCTCATTTATTCTTTATTTCCCTACTTTGAAAGATTTATTTATATCTCTGGACTGAGCACCATTCTTTTTTTCGTTACATCAATCAATAAGACCCAAATAATGATTTATAAAACATGTATTTGTCAAAAGAAAGTCTTGATAAATCTGCAACAAAAAACAGTGTAATTGGTTTTCTGTCCTATAAGTACGGGGTAAATTCTTCCTTTCCAGTTTTTGTTAATTAAAACCTAAGCAGATATGAAAAAATATGTGATGAGTGACTGAGAAAGTCAATTTTTTTTTTTGAAAATGAAAGTCAATTTGTTTTAGATAACTGATTATAACAAAACATCAGTGTTGGTGATTTGTTTAATATACTTACACATGAGCTGTACATTGTGTGAATGTCAACTTATACTATTTTTATTATCAATGTTTTCAACAATATATTTGGTGATGTGAGATTTTTATATGTAACAGGATTATCACTGAGATAACATGTTCATTAATATATATATATATATATATATATATATATATATATATATATATAAAAATTATTTTTCAAAATTCAAAAATGTTGAACGAACATTTCAACATGAAATCCCTAAGTGAGAATTCACGTCTCCTCAGCAACACAGTATCATTTTTTAATATTAAAACAATTTTTAATATTAATTAGGATCAGATTTTTGGAATTTACCTTCCTACTTTTTCCATTTCGGATTAAAGAAGAATATATATATATATATATATATATATATATATATATATATATCACTATCTATTCATATATATCTAATAGTGTAATTATTAATATATGCATCTCAATTCACTTTATGTAATCATTATAATGGGTAGTAAAACTAACAAAGTGATGAAGCACAGAAAATGAAAAAGTATGAGAAAAATCAAAAACGAAAATTAAAACGTTGGTAGAATCAAAAGATAAAACCAACTTTAAAATTGCCAAAATAAAAAAACATATTTGAAACCTTTTAAATGTTGTTAATTACAAAAATCAGCAATAAAATATTTGAAGAATCTTAAAAATGTAAAGAGAGGGTATTGAGATAGAGAGTAATTAGAACATTAGAAATGTGACAGAGAAAAAGTAGAACATTGGGAATGTGATAGAGAATAAGTAGAACAATGAGAATGTGATAGTGAATAAGTAAAATATTGAGAATGTAATGGAGAATGAGCAGGATATTGAGAATATGATAGTGAATAAGTAAAATATTTAGAATGTACCTGTAGAATAAGTAGAATATTGGGAACGTAATGGAGAGTAAGAAGAACATTAGGAATGTGATTGAGAATAAATAGAATATTGTGAATGTGATAGAGAATATAAAGAACATTGGGAATGTTTTTTCTTTGTTTTTTTTTTTAATCATATCACCCCAAGCAAGGCATTCCACTGCCACTATAGCGCAGGTGGTTACATAAAGCGATTTGATATAGGAAATGTCAGAAGGAGGGTGACAGACGAGTAAGGAGGTACATAAGAAGAGTGTTTGAGAGAATGGGAGCGAGTTAGTGTGTTAGGAGGTGTCTATTGATCTTACATTTAAACTCCTGGGGGTTGTAGCTGTCGGGGAAGCAAGCATGCGGAAGGAGAATAAGTAGAATATTGTGAATGTGATAGAGAATACGTAGAATATTGAGAATGTACCTGTAGAATATTGGGAATGTGATGGAGAATAAGTAGAACATTGAGAATGTGATAGAGAATAAGTTTATTAACATGGGATAGAGAATAAATACAACATAGGAATATGTTAGAGAATAAGTAAAAAAATTGGGAAGTTGTTAGAGAATAGGTAGAACATTGGGAATGTAATGGAGAATCAGGGAAACATTGGGAATGTGATGGAGAATAAGTAGAACATTGGCTGAAGACACCAAAGCAACTAAATGACCAATTTTACGAATATCTAACAAAGTTAGTCATGTCAGTTGATCGAAGATATACATGAAAACTGATTTATGATGAAAGGTTTTTGTGATAAATTTAGAGTTATATTGGATAGTTAACCTACTCGCTGGGTTGAATGGTGCATCCTTCCTGTAAATATTCAAACAGCAAAATGTTTTGGACCACTGTTATATGTAATAACCTTGTCGATAAAGGACAACGAATTATTCTTAAGACATTATATAAAAATTTGTTTTTCGGATGGAACAAGCTATAAGCAAAAAGCTTTAAGGATTGTTGTAATAAAATATCCTACACCCCCTTTTCTCTATGTGGACCTACTAATAGAGAGAACTATATATTGTGAGCACCGCGTTCAGTGGTGTCTTGATTCGGAGATTAGTAATTTTTTTCTAATCTCTCTCTGCCCACCTTTCTTCTATGTCTACAACCTTCTTTTCATTTACTATCGTGTCGATTGTTTTTTCCATTAAGTAACAACCTTGTATTTTGTAATCCCTTCTCAAGAATAAAAAAAAGGTAAACATTATGTTCGTGTAAGAAAATAATAGGCAGGTAACATTACTGAAAATAAGAAAACCTAAGGAATCAACGCATATGTTAGGCTATAAAACTCTCTTAAACCGGCCAAATATAGACATGAATACAGTATGTGAACCAATAATGCGGAGTGCTAAAGAAAAACAATAGTAAAAACTGTATTATAAGTTCTGGTAAAAAATGGTAACTGAGACATTAAGTTTATAAGTCCCAAAAATGTATACACTGATGTCCTTAATGTCCCATATGGCAATGAAAAAAACTTTGCTTGCAGTTGGTTGAATACCATTTCAATATTTGGCTACAACAACTTGGAAATAACTGATACTGAGATATCAAGAATAGTCATGACACTTGTAACTAGAACAATGGGCAAACTAACGTGTTCAGTTTGAAATTCCAATCACTGGAGCCTAAATGTGGCATCAAAGATGAGGACAACAATTCGAAAACTGTAAAGAGTGTAAATAAGAAAAGACAAATCTGGCTCATCTCGATAAAAGAAAACATTTCAAAGGCATGAAATCAGTAGTTTGAGTCCAGTCTCTCCAACTAATAGAAACAGTTGTGTTTCATCATTAAAAGAGTTTTATATGTATAATGTTAAAAGTTATATTGATTTCGAAACAGTATAAAAGCGAAGAAAATCATTTTTTTAATTGTATCACCCCAAACAAGGCATTAAAACCACTAAAATGCAATGGACTGTGGAAGAATTAGAAACAGAATCATTAAAGAGAAATATAGAGGAAAGTAAATCGCGATTGACATTTTCCATATAATCTTTTTCAAATTAAAATTGATTGGTAAGAATGGAGCCGAAAGTGAATTCTACAAGCAATAAGTGCGAGTAAAGCAACTGTTGGCATAGAACTTATGTCTATATCAAGCCAGTTCAACTGTAAATTTTATAAAATCTTGATACCAGCCTGGTACTGCGCTTAAATTGCTAAAGTCTAGGTACCATGGCGGAGAGCTCATTCGGACAATTACTATGAAAGTATTTATAGAAAAGACATATAGAGAGGCTATCTTACGGTTATGGTAAGGTGATGGAAACCGAGCCGCCAGATCAGGACCAGTAATATTGCTGATTCTTATTTGGATCTTATCAAGAAGCTCAAGGTAAATAGCTGGGATTCTGGATCATATGTGGCAGCAATATTCTAGGCATGGGAAAATTGTACACTAATATATATGTAAGATTGATTCTGCAAAGACAAATCGTCTCGCATAACACAGTGAACTGACTTTCTTAGCAGCTGACCTTGCAATGGATTCAATATAGTCTTTCCACTTCATGTCAGCTGAGAACATTAGCCTGAAAAGGTGCAACGAGTCAGTTTCCTGGAGGCTAGCATCAGCCTTGTTTATGGACAAAAATTAACTTTGGAATACTATTCTCGATTCTGTGCAGTGTCAATGATTTGAAAAATAAAAAACTCACACAATCCATGGATAAACGACTTTTAAAACTACTTTCAGAATGTAGAACATTAATTTGCAATCATGTTTTTATAAAATTGTTTTAATTATAAAGTCACTATTTTTAATATTTTGTTCAATATATATCTATGATATATGTCTATGAAAACTTTGCACCTGTTCTGTAATTATCATTTTAAATTGCAACGAAATGTTTTTTGGTATTTCAATAACCTGGATAATAGTGTGAAATTCGGAAACGCCTGTAAACTTCATGAAATTGTTGTCACATTATAAGTGTGACATGTACATATGTGAAATATTAATAGTGAAAATATTTTCGCTGAGTCATAGTTTGTTTTCCGAAAATAAGCAAAACTTAAACTTGCCTAATAATGTGAGTGTGAAGCTTGTCTGTTTCTGATTAAAAAATCTTCATGTAATTTTCCTCAAGAATTTCGTGCAAAAACAATAACATCAAACACTTAAAAAACTTTGTTTAATAAAAATTTGAACAAAAACGTAATTTTTTTTTTGTTTTTTCATTAAGTTTTTCGCCTTCTTGAAATAGAATAATTAACTTTATGTGCGAGAAATATTAAGAAACGATAAATTTGAAAAACAAAACTTACAAAAAATGAAATGCAATTCTAATTTGTGGTTTTCTTTAAATTGTTAACTTGGGAAGCTTCAGTTCATGTCTGCCAGGCGGACTGTTTTTGACAGACATGTCATATGACTTTGAATAGAAGCACAGTGACACGCAATGCAAGTTCAAGTGTAAACACATGTTTAAGTTCACGGACATATATATATAGTTGTGATGTATATATAAAAAGCGTTGACGACAAAACGAAGTGATATGAGTTCAAATCTTACCGGGTATCTTTCTCTTTATTTATAATCTCTGTTAACGTCTTCAGAATTCTTTTGTGTACTATATTCTGCCTGGACATTGGTTGTCATGATTTCCCACTATATCCTAACTTTTGATGCTCTAGGTGACTTATAATAATTTTCTATCGTTCCTTGTTCTTGTTTTACCATCAAAACACACAAACACTTTAAACGGCTTTCGGTTACATCAAAATGAAATACCGGTCTTCGTATGAACACCGAACTTAAAGTAACATAGAGCCTGGTCATATTATGATGGGTGACTGCTTGGAAATACCAGGTACTGTAAGCTTGGATGTGCGGATCGTGTAATTGTTAAGCGAGTTCCAATTTCCTTTCGGTTCTTCATTTTCACTTACTCTCAAATACGTTGGAAAAGGCATGAATCTAACTCTTCTTTTCCCAGACAATGGTAGAATTTTGTAATCGTAGAATTATTTATAAATAATGATTAAACAAATAAATTAAATATGTCGGTTGTTAAAACCATTTCGATAATCATCGTGATATTCCGTAACACACACCCACACACACACACACACACACTCTCTCTCTCTCTCTCTCTCTCTCTCTCTCTCTCATTCAGTAAAATGAATTAGAGCACTCTGGCTATTGGGCGTGTATAATGTTAATATACACGTTAAAAAGTCTGCCTTCTTCTACCGAACGCCCATAGCCCAGAGGTAGAATCACCGACTGACTCCTATTCGGTCGGGTTTCAATCCTGGTTTAAAAACCGTACTGATGAGCTGTGATACAGCGAAACGGCTATGTCTGCGGATATATATATATAATGTTAAATCCGTTGACGGCTACAACCTCCAGAAATTTAAATGCAAAGTCAATGCTCATCTACTAACCACTGGACTCTAGCTCTCTCTCCACCCCCGTATAACCTTCCCTTTCTCTCCACCTATGTATCTCTCATCGCTCCTGCTTTCTCAGCTTTCTATTTTTCCTTTCTAACTAGTTTGTACTTCTCACTCTTTTCTAATTAATCTTTTTACATTTATGTAGCCCCCTGCACATCAGTGGCGTTTACGCCTTGCTCGGGGTGAAATGATTAAAAAAAAAAATTAATATGAAATATGAAATATGAAATATTAGGTCATCCCATATTTAACTTCATTAAATTTGAATAAAATTTAATAGTATTTTAGAATGTCAAATGAAATTAAAAAACATTTTTATGCATTTGGATACATCTAAACTAAATTTTATTTTACAAATTAATAGAAATAAGAAATACTTTGATTAAACATGGAGGTATCGAACGAGCATTTAAAGCACTTAATGTTTTATGAATACAAAAAGGAAACTCTGCAACAGAAGTGGCTCAAAGCATTCACTCAGCTTATGGAAATGAGTGCTTGAATTAAAGAACTTGCAGACAATGGTTCGCAAAATTCAGAAGTGGTGATTTTAGCCTTGAAGATGGAAATCGAACAGATCATTCAGTTAAGTTTAAGCTTCTTAAGGCAGCACTTGAAGAAAATCCTGCATTATCAGTTGAAGAATTAGCAATAAAGCTTAGTTCAAACCATACAACTGTTCGTCGTCATCTTCAACAACTGGGAAAGGCTCTTATACTTGAAAAATGGGTATCTCATGAATTGTCTGAAAGCAACCGCAGATCCCATTCTCGTGAACTTATTTCACCCTTTTTGAATAGACCTGTAACTGGTGATGACAAATGGATCTGCTATCGTAATTTTAAACGCCGTAAAAGTGGGAAAAGGCCCAACCACAACCGAGAAAGGAACTTCATTAGAAAAAGTTTCTTCTCTCTATCTGGTGGGATTGCAAAGGAGTAATTCACTTTAAATTGTTACCACATAATGCAACAATCAGCACTCAAGTCTACTGTCAGCAATTACAGAGTTTGAACCAAGCTTTGAAGAAAAAAGACCCGCCTTAGTGAATCAAAAAGGAGTGATGTTTCATCAGGACAATATACGATCTCACACTGCAAAAATCGCAGCACAGAAGATCAAAGAGTTTGGCTGGTAAAAAATTCCTCATCCACCTTAGTCTCCCGTCTTTGCTCCTTCAGACTACCATTTGTTTCGTAGTTTACAAAATCATTTGCAAAAAAAAACTTTCACGAGCCAAGAGAAGAGTTCTTTGCTTCAAAACCAAAAGAGTTTTACCTTAATGGGATTAATCAGCTTAAAAATAGATGGAAGGATGTCATAGAAAATCAGGGAATGTATACTGATGATTAAATTTTGATTAAATACAATGTTTTGGGCACTTGTTTTCTTTACCCCAAACTCGAACAGAACTTATGGGATAACCTGATAGATAAAATAGAGAGCTCAATGAATATTATCCAGAGCAATATGATATACAGAAAGAAAAACTCAACACATAATTCAAGTGATTATAAATACTGATTTATTTCGACAGACATGTACGACGCGTCCGTCTCGTAAGGTCACAAAAATCAAATGTTTAATTTTATTTTGAATACTAAAAAAAAAATATGTTAACCCGGAAAAGAATTTGATATTACGAGGAGGGTATACAGCTTAGCATGGAAATGTACCGGAAATGTCACACACACACACACACACACACACACACACACACACACACACACACATATATATATATATATATATATATATAAACAGGAGTGCTTCATAATTTAATTTTCATAACGCTAAATACTGTGGCCATACCATCCGAATGTAATAGCAGAAATCGAAATTCATCAGACCAGGAAATATTTTCTCATAGTTTTGTTGTCGAATTTTTGTGATCTTCAGCGAATTGTATCCTGAATTTCTTCTTTTCAAACAAGTGTGGCTCCCAGTTTGCTTATCTGTTGCTGTAGGCTATCTGCTTCAAGACCCGACTTGATGTGCATTCAAATATGCTCTTTTTTCTAGCTTCGTTATAAAGAATTTTTATTCGAGCTACTGTTGCCTTTCTATTAACTTGAACCAGTCTGACCATTTTTCTTCGACCTCTCTCATCGAAAAGAGAGTTCCGTCCACAGAACTTCCGATCACTAAGTATTTATTTTATTTTTTCGACTCTAGAGATAGCTGTGTGTTAAGATCTTCTAATAGATCAGTAGTAGTTTTTTAAAAATATTCAGACTGGCCCCTAGAGTGCCAACGACAATACCATGTTAAAAGTCATTTTAAATAATCTTTCTTTCTTATACAAAAGCATGAAGTGAAATTCAGTAGGTTGCAGCGATTGTTTAAAATCTTATGTCCATTAAATTGCTTCCTCATCATAGGTTGAATTTAGATTTGTATAAAACGAACTTTTTTTGGTTTAAATTGATGTATAATCACAGCCATAATTCTGAAAACTTTTCTCTAATGTTTCATGAAAGCCGAAGACACACAGGTATCGGATAATTCATATTCAAATTTTCACAAGAAACCAGAAAAATAGAATGAAAAATCAAAATAAATAAAGAAAATTTAAAGAAAATTTACAAATATTCGTTGATCAGACAAAATATATATGTATATTTTAGAGGAAAGATAGATGACAAAGTGGACAAGTTTTTGGTGGGACGCGTTTCGTCATTTTAGATTTCATCGGACTATATTTACAGTGATGCGAATACGCATGCGCTGGATCGAAAGAGTGTCGTTGGGAATTTTAAGTATGTGTTTTGGATATATAATATATAATACATGATCATTAAACGTTTTTTCTTCCTGTTTATGTTTTCGTCGCTTTTGTTATTAAATATCCCTAGATCATACCGCAGTCAATTTGCGTCCCCATTCGTAAAGCGTTTCACCTGTCTTGGCAGATTTGTTATTATCACAATATAAAAAAAATGATAGAAACTAGTCACATCAAAATACAAGTAAACATAGTCAGATGAAGTCGTAAGGGATGAAACGCATGACACCAAAACCTTTTTCAAACTTATGCTATCTCTCTTGAACGCAGTTCTACAAACTAATTACACATAGTTGGAAAGGAGGTTAAACACTGTTTTCTCCTGTCACCCTAACCTTCAGTTTGTCCTCTGAGTGTTAGGTTTTCTAAGTTTTCTTTTCTCATCATGTGTTCTAAAATTTCATTTATCGTTTTTGTTTCCATTTTATCTAAAACTTTGTCATTGTTAACATGGTTAGTCCATGTTATTCTCAGCATCTTTCTGTAGAACCACATCTCTGTTGCTGCAAGTCCACTTTTCATCAGTGAAGAGATTTTCCTGTATTCACTGCCGGACCATATAAACGTAATAAAAATTCCCTAGAGTTAATAATTAAAACGAAAAATCATGACGGACTTGAATGGAGCACGGATTTATAACTTATGTATGTCGTAATATTTCCAAAGAACTTTAACTGAATTTCAGTTTCTGTTATTCATAGATAGTGTTCTCTTATAATATTGGTTTAAAATCATTTCGTGACTCAGATACTTTCTAGCAGGAGATAAACGACACTAAATCTACTTTCAAGACAACAATTGATCGGAAAGTATGACGAACAGGGTAAGAAAATTTAAATACAACCATATACCATATTTAAGGGGTTCATCAGTGTAAATCCTGCCTCATTAGTTATGGACATGGCTCTTCGTTTCTCACTACATAGTGTTATGGATTCTCAAACAAGATCTTGGTGTCATTTCTTTCCCATTTTACTTTCCCATTTTACTTCATGTTCTTCAATGGACTGCAAGAAAAAAATGACATCCTTAAATTGGCATTAATTCTTATCTTATCAATATTTTTGTTGTTGCTTTTATTCAGCATCCATGTTCATACTTTTTATAATGTTCGTATAAGCCTGTAGTTTCTGCATAATAATATTATAAGGAAACACGAGAACAAAAGATTAGTAAATCAAATGTAAAGGACATGGATTAATAATGCATTAATAGCGAATACCGTAGTTCAGTGCGGTAGTGCGTCCTACTCAACGCTACGCCTCCGATCCACTTTGCCACACCTCTTCCTATGAGCAGATACCCTATTCATAGTTAATAGACGAGTCTATGTTCGATAGTTAGTGTAGAGAAGGTACTAAACAAACAATGTTTGCAAGACAAAAGTAGGAAAAACAAGAGTAATAAGGCAAAAAGGTTCACAAACTAAGAATAATGTTGACACACAAAAAGGATACAGACTAGTGATCACAAAGTTCTGAGTTCAAGGCAAGAAAGAACGGAAATATGGCAGATGGGACGAACAACTGATCTTTCTTATTGGTGAGCAATAATCCCAGCAATCATCTGTACTTTATGTCGATAAATTTGCGGAGGAGAGATTTTTGCAGTTATTCATGTAAATTGAAACGAACGGCTTCCTTGCATTTGCGATACATACAATATCAGAATCATATACAAGCATAGAACATTTTTAAAGAAATATCACTTCTGAATTAAACTCCCCTCGGAAGGAAAAATAACAAATTGCGTGTATTTCTCCCCATGTAGAAGAAGGGCTTGGAGAATCTCATAATAACAGGCCAGACAGAGGGGAAAATAAACAGGGGAAAGCAACGAATAACATAGTTGAAGGACCTAATCAGGTGGATGACCGAAGTTAAAGTAGTGTATCCACTTTTCATCGTGGCAAAAAGCTTTTCCTTTTCTGCTGTTAAACCAGCTGTTCACACATGACAAAAGACCGTTCGACTTCTCTCGGCCCCAACTCGTACGGCATCCAATGCCCTTGTTTTGAATCATTCTAATTCTTTTAAACGTTTTGAAACTGTTGTGTAATCAACTCCTAATGATTCGGCGAATTCAACTTGCACCTGATTTGAGTTTTCATGAAGTAATGTCTTCAGTTATTTGTTTTCAAACTTTTTCGGTTTGCCAGAGCGTTCTTTAACTTCAACATCAAAATCATTATTTTTTAAGCATTTAAACCAATCTCTGCATGGTGTCTCCGACAGAGCACGGTCACTGTAAATCTCAACAAGAACTCTGTGTGCTGCAGATTTCTATTGAATAAAGTATTGCAGTAAAATTGTCCGCAAATACACATTCTTTGGCAGGAAATCCTACATGTTTAACGATATAAAAATCGAAGTTGTTTACACTTCGGCGAAATGACATGAACTGAATTTCAATCTTGGTTATATTACTTCCTTATAGATGCGTTACCATCTGAAACTAATCGTACACATCTCTGGGAATGACATCTGTTAGAAAACAGCGATAACTTATTCAAGGTCGTAATAGTAAGAAATACTAATGTAACACTAGCCACGCATTAAAAATAAGGATGAAGGAACTTCGGAAGGCTGAAGTCTGAAGCAAGCTATTGAACTCACCAATGACTGATCATGTATGAAGGGAAAAGATGATGATCTCAAGTCCTAATGTGATGAACTTTATAAAACACTGGAAGATAAGACGACTGAATATGTTCAGTCTATCTTATTAGGTGCTGACAACATAATGCTGAAAACATTTAGCATAGAGAGCAGCATCGTCTGAGAGCCCCCGATTCAGAAATAAAGGATAGTATAATAAAGCAAATACGGTTATTAAATTTAAGGTGACAAAATTATATCCACACATGGTATTAGTCGAGGAAAGCATTATTTCAAATATATCTGCTTTCCTGGTGGTAGTGGGTTCAATAAAATGTACTGGGTATTGCGAAAAGACTATAAACTCTTGTTTAGTAGACGACAGAGACAAGCGTCCTAAGAGTGAATGAAATTGTTATCAACATAAAATATTCTTAAAAAATGGAAGACTGAGTTCATTAGTACGACAGGCAGCTGGAGAAAACCGGTAGGTAAAACAGACGAAACTTACGGATTATAACAACCAAGATAAGGATACTTATGTTACTCTACATAACGACTTGGCTAATTTTTTTATTTAATTGGTTATATGATTCACGGCGTATCTTTGCTTTTTTTAAATCACCTCATTTTATACTAGCTTAAAATACACACTCAGTGTGAACTTTTAAGCTACCTCTGTGAGAGGATAATTGGCTTCTGGCCCAAAACTAAAGGGACATTTAGTCCAGCTTATAAAACAGCAATCATAATTTTGATGAAATATCTTTGCATCCTTCAATTCAATCCATAGAACTTTAAAACTCTGGCTATAACTACGATTCCAGGCCAAGTTTGCGATTTGGGCCGAAACTCCAAATTGGGCTGAAATTCCAGTTCAAGCTGAAGAATGTGTTCTTGAAATCACAGTCTCTGCAGAACCTTAACTGAGTTGAATTCTTCACATCACAAACTCTACGGACCTTCAAAACATCATGTCAGGAAGCTTCTCATTTTAATTATGATTCGTTGACATTTTAAAGAATTAAATTCGATTTCTTCAAAGCACAAAGATTTTGGAGATATTTTAAACTGAATTAAAAATAGTTTTAAAACTCAGAAAGATTTTTTGGGTTACTTTAAAACTCAATATATATTTTGAAAAATTAAAATCACTAATTTTTTTCAGTTATTTTCAAATTTGTATTTTTAACTTCCTTATCCGGGCACAAATCCCAAAGTTGAATGTTCAAGCACCAAATGCAGGGCGGGTTATCAGTCCCGGCAGGGTTCGTGATTGTAGTAAATTATAATATGTCTATGAACAATAAATGTGGGCTGAGTTAGAGGTGTTTCAGACACACGGACAAAATTTGAGTTATATTTATTTACATCCGTATCTCGTCCTTTGAACACTACGTCCATAACCTGTACATTGTTGCGTGTAGTAGTATAATCTTAATATTGACGAATAAAATGATTGGTTAATAAACCATGAAACCTTTAGTTGGCAATATTTATATTCCATTTATATTTAGTTTACATTGGTTGTTTTTCTATTCTCACTTAAAAATTTTATTGCACGAAAAATATACATTTTCGCTTCGATTGCTTTGTTAAATAGTTTGATAATGTTTAAATCAATAAATTTTTATGGATTGTCTCTTTCTAAAAAATAATTTTATTCACTGCTTTTTGAGAAAACTGGTTATGTCGAATTTTTGTTAGAAAACTGGTTAATGCGATACAGTTTCAATCACAAATCATCTATATAGTACTATTACTTATGTTAGTCATATCGAAATAAAATTTTGAGTAGAACTGCAAACAGGTCAGGGGTTACAAAGTACAGTTGGTTTTACTAGGGTGTGTAGCTTAGTAAAATACGATTTCATTAATTTCTTGGAAAAAATATGTGAATTTATCTTTTGTAAAAATTACAGGATTATTTTAGCATACAAAATACTCGAACTATTTTAAAAACATTTTAATGATAAAAACAAATACTTTTTAATAGTACTTTAATATTGCTCTTTGCATGTCTTTCCTTTAAATTTTCATATATACAAGAATCCGTTTCCAGTTCGCCTTGCGTTTGCGAGAACTCTAAACTAATCACAAAGCCAAAGGCTTCAAAAAGTTAGAATTTGGCTTCAGAAAGAAATATTTATTGGCTATGCATAAATTTTTCTTTCTGAAGCCAAATTCCAACTTATTGTATTCTGCATGCTCAAGAGTAAGAAATACTAAGACTTTATCCTTTGCTGTTATATAAGAAAAAAGGAAAAAAAATTTCTTAAAAAATATTGTTTACCATGAATTTATGTACAATTGAATTAAATTAAAGAAATTATTAAGCCACGAAGAAGGATTTTGTCAAAGTATTTTCAAAACTTATCAGCTTCTTCAAATGTCATCGATTGGATTGCGAAATTGAACGAAACAGAAAGTTTTTAATTCTCGACAAAAATCTTAGCGATAAAAATAATACCAAATACTATAAGGATTCCGACACACGTCTGAGTTTTACAAAAAAATTCTAGTCTTTTTATATTTTGAACTTTGGACCAAGGAAGTTGCTGATGAAAAGGTCAATTCTGCAAAGATTTCTAAATTGTTCTGAAACAAAATTCTTCACGCTGATTAGACACAATGTTTCTCGTGTTGCTGGACGACAGTGACCAATAGAAAACAAAAAAAACTCATATCCACTTATTTTCCGTACAGTTATCTTTGAAAAAAAGTTGTAAACATTGTTCTGATATTTCTTGTAAGGTTGTCATAAACACCGTGCATGATTCTTTCTTTAGTTGAAAATAATACAAGTATTCTATATATTAGGTTGTTACAAAAATAATGGCTGCTCGAAGTGTTGTATTTTGAAAAGCGATTTTAACATTGTATTTACGGTATATATTAGGTTAATCTTGGTATACATAATAATAGATGTGTGCTCTTTAATAATTTGTATCTTATTTTCAAACAGAAATATTCTTGAAGAATAGAAGCTCTTAAATACGAACATGATAAAACATCTTTGTTTACTTTTCTTGCTAGAGTTCAAACTTGGGCACAGAGTTTCACAAATCTCTGACAATATCAATAGAGCATGAGGAAATGGGTCTACAAGTGATCGGAGATTACGAAGGTGGTTCCAGAAATTCTGTACTGATAAGGAAAGCCTTGAAAATGAAGACGGTAGAGAGCGGTTATGCTGTCTTGACAAGGTACAAGTGCAAGTAATTGTTGAGCAAAACCCACGTCAAAGTGTCAAAGAAATCTTCCAGACGCTTGGTGTCAGCACTACAACAGTCTCGCGTCTTTTTCAGATTACTAACAAGGTGGAAAAGCTCGATAAATGGGTTCCTCATGATCTCAATGAAAATCAAAAACTTAAGCATTTTGAAGTCTGCTCGATGCTCTTTCTACATAGCACGAATGATTTTTTTCTTGGCCGAATAGTCATTTTTTTTATAAAAAGTGGATCCTTTATGTAAAACATGAACGATCAGGTCAATTGCCTGATCTTGATGAGTCTCCCAAACTTATCCCAAAGTCAAAGTTACATAAGCAAAAGATTATGGTGACTGTCTAGAAGAGCATTAACGCACTGCTTTACTACAATCAACTTGATGAAATGCATGCACGCCTGCAAAAAATGAGAGCTTCACTGTTGAATCGGCGTAGTCCAATTCTGGTCCACGATAATGCATGAGTATATATTGCAAAAATAACATTGCAAAAACTCACTGACTTGGGAACGTGTTTACCACATCCTCCATATTCTACTGGTTATCATTTTTAAGCACTTAAGTAAATCTTTAAATGGTTAAAATTTTAAGTTCAAACCAGAGATTGAATCAGCCTTTAAAGATGTTGTTGCATTACAGCCAATGACTTTTTATCAGTGGAGAATAAATAATCTCGTCAATCGATGGCAGAAGTGTATAAATCCTCAAGGTTCGTATTTTAACTAATTTCAACATTTCTATAGTTAATTTTTCACGAATAAAATTATGTTTTTGAAATCGGCCATTATTTTTGTAACAAACTTATAACATTAATTCTAGGGGAATAATAAACGATAAGAATACAATTCTGCAAATGAGAAATATTTTGTCTAGAATAATTTTGCTGAAGACTTTTCACCAATGAAAATTTTCATGTTGATAGCAAAAAGGGCTAAATACAAATATCTATTCCTTAAAATCATTGTTTTCAGTTTATATAACATCAAACTAAAAAAAATCTAAAAAATCACCTTTCGCCCGACTCACGCTTCTCGCAAGTTTTTTTTTTTAACAAGAGTAGATATTTATCCCTTCTTTCCTGTTTAGGATGAGATTTCCGGTTTCCTGTTTAGGATGATATTTCCGGTTTTCTAGTCATTTTATTCTTTTTTATTCCCAGTAACTATTTACGTCATAGTAGTATTGTTGCCTTGTTTGGTATGAAATGATTAATAAAAACGAAAAACGAAACGAAAAACGAAACGAAAAACGAAACGAAAGAAGTCAAACGAATTACCGAGATAAGTGCATGTCTAGGGTGTAGGACATATAGTAAACGAATAAATAAATTTAATCAGACAAGCAAGCATTTTGAGTGATCCAAATCCAAATTCAAGGATGTGTGTTGCGGTGCAGTGGAGAAATCGGGGAGTTGAGTTCAAATTCCAGTTGAATTTACTGCATTCACATGGGAAAGGTATTAATTCCGTCTCTTCCCTCTAGTTATGGGTTAAATAACAGGATGAATTGGGTTCTGTAGCCATGGCTGGCAACCAGACTACCGTAGAAAGTAATGGCAACCTACAGTGGGATAATCTTCTACCCAATCTGTCATGTCTCTTTCGAGACATGATCGCCCAAGCGTGTATCACGTATGGCATTTAACTGACTGACTGAAATCCAAATTCACACCCAGGACCCACTCACAATGCTTAGCCAACTGTGGGTTGGTGACGTTATTTATCTTATAGTTGGAGCAGGGATTGCAGTTGCCCCCGAGTTTATCTGCCATTTTACTGCACTTACTTTTATTTTAATTTTTTCTTGCGCACCAGTCTCAAGTTTTGAATTCAGAGTTTTTTTTCCTCCCAAACTGGTTGCTACCAAAGTTTGGTTGGTTGATTGATCTTGTTTAGTCGAATATCAACCTCAATGGTTTACTTGATGCCAAAATTTAAGTATTCTGAAAGTACTTTTATGCCTTCACCGATAGATATTTTGTCCATAATTTTCTACTTTCAGGGTAAACTTATGTTTTTTAGATATATAGTTTGTAATGATAAAATAGGTTGTCGTTTATTTATTTAAAAATGCATTGCTGATGATTTTACTATAAACATGTATTTGTGTTCCCTCATTCTTATAATCATTTCACCCCATACCCTAGAATTAATGTTATAAGGTTGTTACAAAAATAATGGCCACAAGTTCGCAGGGGGGTTACAGTGAGAGAATAAAAAATGTACAGGAGATATTGAAGAAAAGATAAAAGATGAATGGAAATCGAGTAAATAAAAGATGGGAATTGACGTTTCATTTAAGCTTTTAGAGATTGTAGGTATCAGGAAGGCAAGCAAATAGAAGTGAGTTCCACAAAAAGGAAGTGTAAGAAAATAAACTGTAGAGTAGAAGAGGGAGGTTACATTTAACAAATTTTATACGTTTAGCGTTGTGTTGTTGTCAACTTTACTATAAAATGTATTGTTGATAATTTAATTCTAAAAATGTTACCTTGATTTTTGGGGGTCACGATTTGCTCATAGATGGAACCTTAACAGATGTGGCCACCAAAAGATTATCAGACATATTTAAGGGGTAGAATTATTTTCTCAAGGTGTCTTTTCAGTTTAAGTGAATACAATGAACACAAATGAAACTCGATCTCGTCTCGTCATATTCCTCAATCCGAGCCGTTATATATCACTTAATCGTGTCTTTTTCGCTGTGATAAATGGATAATATTAAAATACTAGCAGTATAGCCCGATATTGCTCGGGTGTAATGAAAGCTTTAAAACTAATCCATGGTTCTGGAGCTCAGACTCTTTCGACGTTGACACGAAAGACTAAAAAGTAATAGTTTTTTCCAGTTAAAGCGAAACTGTAGACTGAAAGAAAAATGATTGGATGTACGTCAAATTTTGATTTCCTGGTATCGATATGAAATAAGTTTTTTTCGTTGTAAACTGACATTTGAAGGCTAAATAAGTCCTCTGAGTAAATGGTATCATGGCTGAGACTAAGAATTACAATTATACCTACTTAGAGCCAAACCCGAAGCAAAAACTAAAATAAAAGGGCTGAAAAATACAGACATATAAGCAGATAAACAGACACACACACAAACATCTTGCCTTTTATATATATATATGTTATCGATTTTCTCCACTATTGTAAGAACTGCAACCTTAAAACTTCTAAATATCGTTTCTTATGTCTTTTTCTATGAGTGTATCAAATTTGATTAAAATCGGACCACTCCTTCTATAACCCGATTTTTTCGTTTATCAATTTTCGATATTCATCGGGAGTACCTCGACACAAAACCTAGCTAAGAATACTCGCAGACGCTTATAGTACAACTGTGTAAATTTTCAAGAAAATCGGTTCAGCCGTTTCGGAATCTACAGGTGATGGACACACAAACACACACACACACACACACACACACAGAGATAAAGTTCCATTAATAAATAAGTTTAGTTATAGCAAATAACGAATTCATTTGTAAACGAAAATAAAAATGTTATTAGTTTTTCACAAATGAAATCACTTAGCAACCTTCATAATTTACCTAAACTTTAGTTAACGTGATGAAAATTTATGGTGATTTTCTAAGCGTAGCTTAGATGTGGTACAAGTATGAGAAAGCCAGTGAGGATCGAACTAGAGAGACAAACTTGCTAACCACTACACCAACTACACCATCTGTAGGTGTCCAACGTGATGATTTTTTATGGCCGTCTCTTGGCATTTAAATTTTTTTAAAACTAACACACTTTTTACTTTTCTTCAAAAATAATTTTCGCAAAATAAAATCATACATTTTCCTTGATAAAAATCCTCCCAGAAGACGAAATGCGTCGGCTAAGTTTTCCTTTTGTCTTTATTCATATTGTGTTTTTAGAGATATATTTTGTTATATCTAAAATTTTACATACATATGTATGTATGTATGTCGGAAATATATCAAAACAAGCTTCAGAAATTCTGATGCTTAAAATCAACACATAAATCAAGATTTATTGGCAATGTGTTATTCTTTTAAGCATAAAATCCGAGTTGTGAAAGAGGTGAAAAAATCTAAAAATCAAAATCCAGTGAAAAAAGATTGTCAGTTTCCGCTTTAATTTATTCAATGAAGACGAATTTCCTGATGTTATTGCGTGGTCAAAAGTCATTCTTCAAAACTATCTTGACTAAATCTGAAATGTGAGGAAAAGAACATAGTAGAGTTTATTATTCCGAGAAATTTTTGACACAGATATAATCTATCGGACATGTCAAAGAATTATCAGTTGGAAAGTGTAATTCCTGTGAGATAATTAAAATCTCAGTGGAACCGACCTAGAATCTTTGACATGAGCTGAGTAGACGATCTCGATTCTCCACAGCTTCCTATCCTTTGTAGCGTTAAGCAAAGTTTGTGGTTTTACTAGCCCCCATCACAATCTCTGTTCCACCATCCATTTTTACAAACCAATTTGGTGGGTTACTACTTGTTTTCCCTTGCCCCCCACCATCGGTATATCTTCTGAGTGTTAAATTTTCCTATCTTTCTTTCGTCAGTATGTATCTCAGACATTCCAACTGTTTCTTTCTCACACTAAATATAAGGGCCTTTTTCGTTCTCATTTTTTAAAACTTCCCCATTGCTCACATGTTCCATCCATATTATTCTCAGTATCCTTCTGTAGATTATTATCTTTGTTGTCTCAACGTCATTTTCAGCTGTGAGAAAATTGTTTGACATTCACTGCCATGTAGGAGGATTGATATTTCAATTCGCTTCAGGACTCTTATCTTTATTTCTAACGAAGATTTTCTCTTTCATAATACTTAGTTTTTGGAAGGCCTCTTTCCTTGAACTACCCCTTCTAAAATTGTCTGAAATTTTAAATCTTACGATTGAATATATGGCTTATTTAGAGCTCGATGAATTTGGGTTTTGTTTTACAATTATTTTAGTCCAATAAATATACACTCAATGAAAAGAACTACGTCATAGCTGATGTAGTTAGTTTCCTTACCAGCACTAATAATCAGTATTTAATCCCAGATAATAAAAAACTTAAACTTCGAAGGCAGATTTTAAAGAATGACAAGATTTGGGGCACATTCTTTACTCTAATTTGGCCTCATGTTTTAGTAAGATATAAATTTTGTCACTTGGTTGACATAGTTGCATATTTCATATTTGTAATAGAACTTAAATAAAGATTTCAAAGGATGATATTCAATGTAAGGAATAGCGGGGCTACACAATCATAGTTAACTGAAGTAGTATCCTACTTTGATCATTCTAGGCAATGCTTTGTTCTAACAAAACAATGTAAGGCCACACGCAGCCAGGTTGACTAAGGAGAAGTTCAAACCGATGGACGGGTGTTGAGATTCTTCCGCATCTATCATTGAGTCCCGATGCTGCTTCGAGTGACTTCGAGTGTCTTTCCCACCCAATGGCACGCTTTCTCCACGACTTGTGATTCAACACTTTTGATGGAGTGAAGGAAACATGTATACAGTTTTTTTTTTATTCAAAGCCAGTGGACTGGTATCTGAGACAGATTCGGATGTTGGCTGACCACTGGTAGAAGATCGTTAATTGTGTATCAGACTAAACTTTGATATTCCTGATTAATTACATGATTGGATATTTCATTAATATTAGGTTGGTCAAAAAGTCCTGACTCACTTGACTAGCAAAAAAAGCAGCAAAATTGTATGGGTCAATGCAAAAATTTATTCTTCAAATTAAAGTCCATCTTTCTCGAAGATTTGCTAGCATCTGAATTTGGCACGGAGATTACAATGCTACTTTTTAATAAAAAATCTGTAAATAAGCTTCCTTAATTCTATCAAAAATGTTGACTTGCTGGTAACAGTGGAAGTATGCCATTGAGCAGAAAAGACCATAGTAACTCGATGGCAGCATGGGAATGAATGGCAGATGTGAAATAATCTCAACACCGTCCATCGGTTTGAACTTCTTCTTAGTCAACCTGTCAGTGTCAGGCCCTGCATTGTCTTGATGAAACTAAGCACGACCTAGAGTGATCAAAGCAGTATACTGGTTAAGTTTCTTATACACACGTGGTCTAGCTGCTGTTAATTGCGTTGATGACACACACAGTATGTATCAAGCTCAAGATGCAGTACTCCTTGGAAATTCCACCAAACAGAGATCAAAATTTGTTGTTTTCTTCCCAATTCTGAAGTGATTCAGGACTCGGTTCATTCTGTTGACTTTTTGGTCGATCTGTAGGGTGTGTTGCTGCAAGAGAAATTTGCAGTTGGTTTACATAATAAAAGAATAAACAAATTCCCAGTCTTTGGCATGAATAATTTGCCTTAAAAGAAAATTAATTTTAATTGTTACCTTTTGTAAGAGTTTTAAAGACACGATAGCAGTGAAAGTGAGGAAAAGTATGAATAAATGACGAACAAGAAACAGGCATCGATTTGCAACTATTTTAAATATTTCTTATTTAGTCTTTTATCTGGTAAAGTTTATTGGGGTTATTTACCGGGTGGAGTTTAATCTGGCACAAGGCCACAGGAATTCTAGACCCTGGAGGACTGAAATCTTGAAACCATCAAATTGACATGTGATTAGAGCTTGTTAATAATTACAATCAAGAGACACGCAAAGTCTATTATTAATTCTCATCTGAGATTTAAAAAGTAATTATGAATAAATAGAAAAACAAAGTCCTACAATGAAGGTAGAAGTCATTCACAGATTTTCTCGTGGGTAAAATCGTAAACGGAAAGAAATATGGCTTAAAGGTTTATAGAGAGATATTAGGAAATAACATATTAGATATTAGATAGATAGATAGATAGATAGATAGATAGATAGATAGATAGATAGATAGATAGATTTGACTCTAGTTCTTTCTACACCACCCTGTATATCTTTTCCTTTCTCTCCATTTTTCCAACTGTCATCACACTTGTATTCCCATCCTTCACTGGTTTTCCTTTCTTTTTACTCTCCTCCTATCTAATTTTTTACTCTTAATCTATCTATCTATCTATCTATCTATCTATCTATCTATCTATCTATCTATCTATCTCATACTGTTCATGATACGCATATCTATCCGTCTATCTCAAACTGTTCATATCTCTCTCCTCTCTCTCTCTCTCTCTCTCTCTCTCTATATATATATATATATATATATATATATATATATATATATTTATCTCATAATGTTCTTGAAGTATCTATCTGTTCATCTATCTCATTCTATTCATGATACATTTATCAGTATATCTATCACAATCTATCCATGATTTATCAATCTATCGGAATCTGCCTATCGTCCATCTATTTATCTATCTATTTATCAATCTCATTTCGTTTATTATCTATCTATCTATCTATCTCATTTTATTCATGATCTCTCTCTCTCTCTCTCTCTCTATATATATATATATATATATATATATATATATTTTTAATCATATCACCCCAAGCAAGGCGATAACGCCACTGATGCGCAGGGGGCTACGTAAGGTTAAAAAGAATGGAAAAGAGAAAGCCGGAAACCGCATCCTAAACAGGGAACAAGAGATGAGCCTCTTCACCTGTTCAATAGATGTGGGTGGAGTGTGAACCGGGCGATAGTTAGTGAAAATTAATTGTTACGCTGATAAGTTTCATGGGCATAGAAAGAGATTTAAAACTCGATAAGAAGACTTTTAAATTACGTCTGTATTAAAGAATCAAAAATTCGAAATTTAACAGTGTCACAGGAATAAAAGTGGTGGGGGGAAAGAAAAGGAAAATGTAAATGGGGTAAACAAGGGAAGTGTGACAGGAGAAATAAGTTATAAAAAAATTAAAAAGAATAAAATCTTCGGTAGTCATGATGACGATTGCCGGCTTCAGGAACGTGGAGAAAGGAGACAGTATATTATTTATCCGGCTTTGTTAAAATTTTATCCACAAAATTGTTTAAAATAATCATATGGCCGGACTATTTAATAGATTAAAAATGAAAATGGCAGTAATATTATAGTAGGTCTAAAATGAGAATTAGGCAAATAATATATATATACGTATATATACACACGCACCCAACCACACACACACACACACACACACACACCATGTACACATACACATACATATCCTTACACATACATACATATATAAACATATACATACATATATATGCACAAAACATATACATATACTTATACACTTACACATATTTAAATACATACACACATCAAGCCCCACCCATATATATATACATATATATACTTACACACGTAACTACATATATGCATATATACACATACATATATACACATATATATATACATGCATATACATATATGCATATGCATATACAAATACATACTTACACATATACATACCACCCACATACACATTTATATATGTTTGAAACAAGAAATATACATCCATCTACACACCAAATATATACATATACACACCATACACACACATATATATCTATATGCACATACACACATACATACTTGGACATACATACATTTATATATACATACATTTACAGGGACACACACACACACACACACATATATATATATATATATATATATATATATATATATATAAGAAAATTACCTGACTTAGGGAAAAAGTTATTGGAATTTCTAAACATATAAAAATAAAATAGATCGCTATAAATTTCTCATTTTATCAATAAATTAATAAAAAATGAGGATTAAGAAAAATTTAGGCAAAGAGAGTATTCAAGGTTCTGAAAAATGAGATTAAAAATTAAGATTCGTCGTAATCTAAAATAAATCAATGGGCTAGAAAAATTTAAGTGTCAAAGAACTGGTCTGTAGGACATTATTTCTAATACTGAAGTTTTTAGAAAGAAGTAAATTATTAATAAGAGGGTTAAAAATTATTAATAGGAGGATTAAAAGTTATTAATAGGAGGATTAAAAGTTATTAATAGAAGGGTTTAAAATTATAATTACTTAAATTTAAATTATAAAGTTAACATTAAAAATTTAAAATTTAATATTTAAAATCAAACATGGAAAATTAAAAAATCAAAATTTAAAATTTACAGTTAAAAAATTTAGATTTATAGCTGCATTTTCTTATTAATTCCTTCCATTTTTTATATTTTCATGATTTCTGCTCCGACAAACTTAGGTCAGCAGTGCTCCCTACACAAAATTTACTCGAGCAACCAGACTGGCAACGAGGTCACACCTTTTACAGTTAAATCGACCAAACTCCATCAGCTTCTTTTCTTGCACTTCCCGCCTGTAGAACTGCCCTCCGTATACTTGCTTTCCTGGCAGCTGCAATTTCCAGGAATTTAAATGCAATGTCAATTCCTATCTCTTAACCACTTGACTCCAGTCATTCCCTCTTCCTTTTTACATCACCCTGTGTATCGTGTTCTTTCCTTTCTCACTCTATCTTCGCATCATCACACCTGTATTCCCAACCTTCTCTTGCCCTTTCTTTGGAACTGGTTCGTCTTTCTGTTCGCTCTTCTCCTGCTGAAAATTATACTCTCTCATTTAGCCCCCTGCGCATTAGTGGCGGTACCATTTTGCTTGGAGTGAACCAAAAGAAAACGTAAAATTAATAGTATGTTTTGATTAGTACACTTTATTTTTTCATTTTTAACTAAACCTAGATTACATCTATGGTAAAGGTTTCTGAGGGTGAGGGCTGAGCTTATAGTTTCGAACTAACTATAGGGTTTAGTTCTTCTTCGGGAAAGAGATGTTTGAAATCTTTGATTGGGGTTAGAAAAGAAGTGCTTACGAATATAGTAACGTTGTTTAAATTCCCCAGTGGTGATACCGATATAATCTTGGTAGTATTTTCTGTTGTTAGGTCGGGAGATTTGGGCTTGGTAGATTACCTGGGTAGATCTACACTTGCTTTCCACTTCCATATTTGGCTCTGTAAATAGATAATGCTACTTACATCGAGCCATCTACCTGGATCATTTTTAATATTAATAAAATTAATATTAATAGGATCTGTTTTTTGGGATTTTACCTACATGTTCTTTTTGGGGATTATATATATATATATATATATATATATATATATATATATATATATATATATTACACATCAATAAATAACTAATGAAACAACAACTTTTAGGAAAAATTCGACTTAAGTCATCAACATGCTCTCCTTCTAGGGTAATACAATGATTCGAACGCTTCTCTAACAATTTGATGCTTTTTTGTTGAACGATTTGTCTTTAGCCTCAAAATACGCTTTAATTTCCGATACCACTTCTTTGTTGTGGCCAAATCTCTTTTCCTGGAGCATTCTTTCCAGGTTTGCAAACAGTCAGTAGTCGCTGGGGGCCAGATCTTGAGAACAGTGTGGATGCGGAAGCAATTTAAAGTGCAATTCATGTATTTTTACTATCGTTTCAATCAATTTGTGCGTTGTCTTAGTGAAAGATCATTGTTTTTTCATGTGTGGCCATTTTTGGCGATTTCTAACTTCAAATGCACCAGTAATGCTATATAATATGCGCTATTAATGGTTCTTCTTTTCTCAAGGTCATCAATGAACAAAATACTTTGTGCATCTCAAAATACGAAAGCCAACGCCTTGCTTGCTGATGTTTGCGTTTTTGGTTGCTTTGGACGACTTCATCTGCTGCTGTCCACTCAGCTGACTGCCGATTTGACTTTGGAGTGAAGTGGTGGATCCATGTTTTATCCATTCTCACATATTTAGACAAAAACAATAAGACAACGAACCGCGTCACGTCGAACGCAACGATGGCAAAACTACATGAATTGCACTTTGAATTGCTTCCGCATTCACCCTTTTCTCCAGATCTAGTCCCAGCGACTACTGGCTTTTTTCAGACCTCAAAAGAATGCTCCAGAAGTTTTGGCTCCAATGAAGAACTGATATTGGAACCTGAGGCGTATTATGAGGCCAAAGACAAATCATTATACGAAAAAAATCCATCGAATTGTTAGAGAAGCATTGGAATCAGTGTATCACCCAAGAAGGAGACTATGTTGATGGATAAAGTCGAATCTTACCTAAAAGTTCTTTTATTAGATAGGCAAGGAAATTATTAAGTGATGTGTTATCTTCAGTACATAATTCTGTTGCATTCGAAAAGCTGAACTGACGTTTTCGTTAAAGGCTGGGTCTATAATTTTGTAAAGGGTCGAGTATTTGATTTTCATATAAATATATCGGAACACATATGTTATAAATCTACTCCGGCTTAAGGACAGCCGCTTTTACAGATGAAAACAGCGAACAGAAAATTGGAACAGCTGCACTGCTGATCGTCAACGTTGATTCAATTAAAGATTTCAATTTTGTCTCATTGACTGAAAATATAGAACTATAATCTGCTTAATCTTGCGATGATGTGAAATAGCGACAAAATGTCATGGTAAATAATGTCTTCATCGATTAATTAATATCATGTCCATTCAACATCGCTCATCGTAGCTTTTCACGTCTTCCGTTTCTTTTTGTTGGCTTGTCTATATTTCTTTTTCTTAAATTAAAATTTATCCTTTTCACAGATTAGTCGCCCTACAAGGTCAGTGAGTCCAGTCTACCGCACTATGCAAGACAGGAAGTAGTTTATTCAAGTCATTCGCAGGGGCATTAGAAAAAGCCAATGCGACATCATCTTTTTCTTCTATATGCCGCAAGACGTGGGCGATTATGGCCTTTCACATCTTCCTAGTTCTTGTAGCTCTTAACATCCCTTCGGTTAGCCTTCCCAAACCCTACTCCGCCATCCATCTGCTCAAGTCCATCAAGTATGTCACGCGTTGCTCTCTCCTGTCTCTCTTTCCCTCTATCCACCCTATGAGTATCAGATTCTCTAAACCCTTCTTCCACATTACATCTCCCAGAAACTTAAGCTATCTTTTCCTGGCATTAAGAATCAATTTTCTTTCCATTTTCATCCTCGTCGGTGATCACATGTTCGATACATGGTATCCTCAGCATGATTCTGTAGGACCACATTTCGATTGCTTCCACTATTTCCCTCATCTTTGATGAGATTTCCCAGCATTCGCTACCATATAAAAGAAAATACATCACATAACAATCAAGTACTCTCTTCTTTGTTTCCAGCAAAATTTCACTGTCTCTCAATACTCTTGAATTTTAATTCGGCCTGTCAGTTCCATTTTCAGCACCGACAAAGCTTATGACACCTGCACATCTCTTCATAGACATCAGTCATTTAAGTGCCTTACGTGATACACGCTAGGGCGATCATGTTTCGAAAGGTCTATGACTGATTGGGCAGAAGATTATCGCGCAGTAGGTTGCCATTACTTTCTGCCGTAGACTGGTTGCCAGCCAAGGCTATAGAACCCAATCTGTCCTGATATTTAACCCATAACTGGAGGAAAGAGACGGATTAATACCTTTCCCAAGGGTATTTGTGCGTATGTGAATGCAAAGAATTCATAGACGTAAAGAACTTAAATTCCTTCTAAAGTTTTTGTTTCTATGATTCGACTTCTGATTAGACGATATATTAATTAATATCTCACGGCATCATATCTTGGCGAGTTTAAATTGTAAAACAGTTTAATTGTATTAACACATAAACTATCAGCCACGTATATTAAAGTGACTGTTATCTTCAGCCGAGAAATATTGAGATTATCATAGAGATAGCATATGATAAATGTGATAAAAGAATATAAACGAGAAATAAATAGTTAATAAAAATCAGAATAGACCGATGAAATGTTGGGAATGTATAATGGGAAAAGAAATTTTGAAAAAGTTTACACTCACAAAAAACATCGAAGACAAAAGAAAGAGGACTATTGGGTCACCTAGATGACTTGTTCAAGCAAATAAATGGCGGAACAAGTAGCAGAAAGACTGTTATACCTGTTTGAGTAAACACCCCGTTTATTTATTAAGCCTTTAGTATATTTATTTTCGTCTGCCGGTCACAATATTCGAGAGATCTTATTAAAGAAAAAGATGCGTTCTATGGTCGGCTTCAAACTTCGTATTTCTTTGCAGGATAAGCAAGTATTGTTAAAAGTTCTAAAAGGAGGAAAGCTGTAAAGAGCCACAATTGGTAATGATAATAAATATTGAACTAAAATGGAAGCTTGGACCTTGCCTTTCTTAGCCCGCGGCTAAAACTAATGTGCTAAACTGCAAGGTCCACCCTTTTACCATAAAAATAGGCAAATGTAACCGCCACATCTTCTGTAGCCTTTTTTCTTCGCACTTCCCATTTGTGAAATTCGCTTCTCCATGATTGCTTCCGTGATAGCTACAATCCCCAAAGTACAACGTTAATTGCTATCTTCTGCCTCCTTGACTCCCACTTCTCTCTTCCACTTACCCCTGTACCATTTCTTTTCTTTTCTGTGCTCTGTCTCCTTTCACTGTAAGCCCCTACACACCAGTGTCTGTAATACCTTTGCTTGGTGTAAAACTGTTATAAAAAAACTTAACGCTATTGAACTTAGCTCTCTGGTGCCATCTCTGTATGAATTTACTCAAGCCACAAGATTAGCAACTAGGTCCCACCCTTTTACTGTGAAACCAATAAATTATAAACGCAAATTCTACTCCAGCACTTCCCGCCTGTGGAATTCCTTTCCGTTTACTTGCTTCCCCGACAGCTACAATCTCCAAGAACTTAAATGTAAAGTCAATAGTTATCTCCTATCTCACTGTCTTGCCTCCTCTCTCTCATGCTACTTTTTCCATCCATTCCACTCATATCAGTATTCTCATCCTTCTCTTACTCACTTCCTGACACCCCCTATAACTTGTCACTCTTTCCTCCTGAGTAACCCCCTGCTCAGCAGTGGCAGTAAACTGCCTTGCTTGGGGCGATATGATTATAAAAAAAAACTATTTGCTTGTAACTATTAATTTGCATATAGTTTACCATTTGAAAGCTAGACACAAAATAATTGCTTCTAAAAATGAAACTTATTACTAAAGTTGGCTATATTTCTTCCGATAATTCTTTAGTTTCTCTTCCTCAAATTTATGTGTGTGTCTGTTTTTCTTGACATTCTTTCCTTCTTTTTTTCGTGAGCGTTTTGCAGGTCACATGATCGGAAAATATGTCTGCTGCATTTATAAACATTCCAAATTCATTTCTGTACTCAAATACACGTGAAATGATGCAAAATTTTGTTTATCTTCTGTCGCAGTTAAACACGCAATACATTACCGGAAGCAAAGCTCTTCATCGTCTTTATATTTACAGATTTTATCTTCCTGATAAAAGATGTTTATCGGAGATAACGTAAAAATTCCTTTGCTTGGTAGTTGATAAAGATACCGACGTTGAGATTTTTATCATAGATATGATTGTTCCTAATGGAGTTCTGATTTATCTTAATGCAGATATCTGATCTGACAAACGACAGCAAATGCAGAAGAAATCAAATCGTCGTTCCTGCATTGTCATAATTGTTAGCACTCCCATTTTAAATAACCCCCTTTTAAAATGTGTGAATAAAACCCTGTTTGTCTTCAGACCTGTTTATTGATCCATTCATTTGACCACATCTGTATTTCAACATTATAAACCCAAATTCAAACGACTAATATTTACCAAAATATCTAAACTTATTTACAAATGGAAATTTGTGTGTGTGTGTGTGTGTGTGTGTGTGTGTGTGTGTGTGTGTGTGTGTGTGTGTGTGTTACCTATAGACTCTGAAATGGCTGAACCGATTTTCTTGAAAATTTACACAGTTGCGAGTGTTCTTAGCTAGGTTTTGTGTTGAGGTACCCTGATAAATATCGAAAATCGAAAATCGAAAAAATCTGGTTATATAAGGAGTTATCCAATTTTAATCAAATTTGATACACTAAATAGACAAAGACATAAGAAATGATATTCAGAAGTTTCAAGGTTGCAGTTTCTATATCCTACCGGGTCTGATCAAAATCAGTTTTTCAGCCCTTTAATTTAGTTTTTGCTTCGGGTTTGGCTTTAAGTAAGTATAATTGGAGTTCTTAGTTTCAGTCATAATACTATTTACTCAGAGGACTTATTTAGCCTTCAAAATTTAGTTTACGACGAAAAAAACTAACTTGATATCGATACCAGGAAATCAAAATTTGACTTACATCCATTCATTTTTCTTTCAGTCTACGGTTTCGCTTTAACTGGAAACAACTATTGCTTTTTAGTCTTTCGTGCCAACATCCAAAGAGTCTGATCGCTAGAACCATGGATTATTTTTAAAAGCTTTCATTACACCCGAGCAACGCCGGGCTATACTGCTAGTCCAAGAATAAATGACAAATATTAGCTTATAATCTCAAATATTATAAAACACTGATGTCTCTATTGAATGTCAGTGTTGAGATTTCGTAAAATTCACCAGATTAAATAATATAACTTATTAACAAACTATTTTTAACATTCTTAAGTCAACAGTTTACCCCCATTTGATTAAATATAAAGGCCAATTACGAGTTAAACTCAATATGCAGTCAGTTAAGTGCCTTATGTGATAAACACTTGGACAATTATGTCTCTTTCGATTCATAACCGACTAGGAAGATTTTCCCTCAGTTGAGGTTTCTTTCTGCGGTAAACTCATTGCCAATCAAGGCTATATGACTCAATATGCCCTGCTATTCAGCCGATCTCTAATAATAATGGAAATATTTGCAGTTTTCTTATGTGGAAACATTTGGTATTTATTGAACGAGCAGTCAATGCTACGCGAGTTACACCTTTTCCTTTCTTTTTTTTTTTTTTTTTTACTACCTGGTTATTGGACTGGAATCAAAGTGAAGTATCTGTTCTCATCACATATCGCTCGTTTAAGTGACATATGTGATACACGCTTGGACGATCATGTCTTTTTTTATTGATGACTCAGTATGCAGATTTTCCCGCAATAATTTGCCATTTCTTTCTATTGTAGACTGGTTTCCCAACCATAACCGGGAGAAGAGATGGATTCATACTTTTAGCAATGATATTGTGCGTAATTTAACAAAAGAAACTCTACTAAAATTTGAACTTGGCTCTCAGTTTCACATATCGAACCGATGTTCATTACACCACATCGCACATCGCATATTACAGAAAAAAAAGTTGGCGTTCTTAAAAAATTCATTTAACACGTCTGCAGAATTAATGTGCAGCACTTTTTATTTATTTATTTATCTACTTATTTTTGCCTAGTATAGATATTATGCTGTTATTTACTCTTTATTTCAGTTCCAGAGATCGTACTAGACTTCTTGAGGTCACAGATTTGCCTGTTCTAGAAAACAGAGGTCGATAAAAACAACATTCACCTTCTCACAAGAAAGATTTCGCCTGACAACCATGGCGTCTAACCAAAATGAGGTTTTCTTCTACCGTAAAGGCTAAAACATGATTCAACGCATCCTACTGTAGCTCATCAAATCAAAACACCAGGATGCTAAATGAACTTATTCATATTATATCGTCCACGAAATAAGTAATATTATTCCTGATGGGTAATATCATTCCTAATGATTAGTAATATTATTCCTAAATAATTTAGCTTTTATGAAAAACTCTTATTGACAGGAAGAAAGACAATAATTAGAACCAATGTCGTCTTAAGAACTGATTCGTACAGTGACTGTCATTTATTGAGGTGACTGAACAAAATGAAAATTATCGGTGCCATTCGTCAGAACTGTTTGAAGTAAAACGTCTCTGTTGGTTGACGTGTATAAAAGATTAATTCTCCATTGCAATAATAGAGCCAAAATGTCTGTCAATTATATTAGATATCAATTTGCAGTTTCTTTATATTTCCAGATTAACCAGTGTTTGTTTTGTCCTGTTTTCTAAGTAAAATAAATTAAATAACGGCGCAACACTTTGACGGTCTTACGTCAAAAGCGCATCAATATTTGTTCAACGCTTAACGAAAGGTTGGTTCAATCAGTCTCATTTTTTAATCTAGCCACAATCACTGACCCAAACAAACTTCAAAAAAGCGTGTATCACGTATGGCACTTAAATGACTGACATTCTATATACCTTTGTATGCTTCCTAAGAGACAGTTTTATTAAATCGTACATTCTATTTACCTTCGTATACCTACAGAGAGTCACGCTTATTTGCATTCGTACACCTGCTGAAATTCATGCTTATCATCTTACTGACTACTTACCTCTATATGCTTACTTAGACTCAAGCGTATTAATCACCTAGTGTCGACGTACCTATGTATGCCCCATGAGAGTTACTCTTATAATAGCGCACTGTCCATTTCCCATGGTATCGAATTATTGACAATGTTTGAGAATCAATTTTCTCCATCCCTACACATATATAATCACTTCAATAAGACATTGCTTTAGTCTGAGGACGTCCTACTAGAAAACGAAATGATTTAGACAGTTTTTTTTAATTCTGTCATCCAATTGACTATCATTGTTCTAATGAACAGAAATGCATCTATCCTTTTCTGTCATATATTGTAAGGCTCAGAATGGTGGGCCGTATATAAGTCCAAATCAATCAGCTGAATGCCTTCCACAAATTCTGTTTCCGTGCGATTTGTGGCTAAATTTTTTAAAGTCAGCTTAAGCATGTTCAGTTAAAGTGACAAACTTTTGTGCTGAGAGATAGATAGATAGATAGATAGATAGATAGATAGATAGATAGATAGATAGATAGATAATAAACATTGAGATTGTTAGATTGATAGATAATAAACGTTTAGATAGATAGATAGATAGATAGATAGATAGATAGATAGATAGATAGATAGATAACCAAGTAAATCAACCCCATTTCACTGCCTGATGACGGTGTTTTAAACACCGAAACTTTATAGCTATTATGTTGCAGTGTGTAATAATAATAATAATAATAATAATAATAATAATAATAATAATAATAACTATATATCTATTCTCTACTTCCGTACTAACCCTTTTTTTAAGTAAATATCGAACTGTGGAATATACTTCCATTAGTATTAACTATTTATATTATTATTTTAGATCGATAGATAGATAGATAGTTTGTGTGTGTGTGTGTGTGTGTGTGTGTGTGTGTGTGTGTGTGTGTGTGTGTGTGTGTGTGTGACTATTCACAGAGTGTACAAAATGTTATATAAAATTCATTGTGTTTTTCTTGGTTATATTTCAAGCTAAATGCAGCAGATCTATAAAATGCCGAGGTGGGGTAGGCAAATGCCGAAATCACTACATTCTAATCGCGCTGTTTTTATGTAGAATAAAGTTACATTGGATACCGCGAGTTTTCTGTTAATTTCAATGGTTAATGACCAAAAGGGGTTAGTGCTAAAATCTAAATATAAAACGGGTTTTACTCTGTGAGTGAAAAATTAGCCAATTGCTACTACTACTGATGATGATGACGATGATGATGCTTCTCTTTTCTTGTTATATTTGCTAAAAAAAAATTAAAATAGCAGCCATCAACAGGAAAAGCAGAAAATCATTAAAAAGATTTCCAATGAAGGATGTTTGTTTAGAATTTGTGTATTTATGTACAAATCCTGCCGTTTTTCTATCTGCTTTGTTCTGTTATCTTGCTTTGGCTTAACTCAAGTTTTCACTCCACGTTTTTATTTCAACTTTTCGTAATAATCAAATTTGCACAAGCTCATTAACAGCTGCATTACTGAAAGTGCATTCTAATCGACGGAAGAGGCTGATTTTATGACAGTATTTTTCAGGCTCTATAATGTAAAGAAATCCCTAATAATGGCTGACTTGTCAATCCTATTAAGAATCGCTTCCGTAAAAGACTTCTTATTTATTACTTGTATTCTTATACTTTGGGATTCTTTTATCATTTCCCACCAAGCAAGGCAATAAATCTACTAAGACGCAAGGAAAGAAAAAAGCAAGACGAACGTTTCAAGATCGAGACGATGCAAAGAAAGAAACTATTCGCATAGAACTTATATTTTACTATTCATATAGAACTTATATTTTACTATTCATATAGAACTTATATTTTACATATTTCAACTGTAAAATGATTAATAAAGAATAATAGAAGATGAAAATGTAACAGAAATTCGTTAGCGCATAGGTATGACGAAATATGTCTTCCCGCCAATCAAGTACGGTACTTAAATCAGGTCCAAAGGGGTTATCCCATCAGAATAATTGCCATGAAAATATTTATTGGAAAAACATAGGCAGTATAACTGAAGTCGAGATGCAAAGTCAGGACCAATAATATTGCAGATACTTCTAAGTATTTTAAGAATTTTTAAATATAGTAGAAACATAAGAGCAGATGTGGCATCAATATTCAACGCATAAACGGACGGTACACTTTGGTTTACATAAAATAATCAAAAAAGAGATTTTGTTTCCTTTTCAAAATTCTTATTTCAAAGTAAAAGGATAATCATTTTTTGTTTGGTAAATTAAAGAACAGTTGACCCAAGTAGTCATCCAAATAATTTCGTCTACCTTTATACTTATTTTTATTCAAATATTTTTTGGCATCTATGAAAATGACACAGCTTCCATTAGCAGCTTCAAATCTGACAACATCGCCTTTCGCATCTTTTAATTTAAGATATGTTCCTTTAGCATCTTTTAATTCAAAATATCATCCTTTAGTCTCTTTTAAAATTGTCAGTAAGAATCTTTTCATTCAAGATTTCTTCCTTTAGTATCTTTTAATTCGAGACATCATCCTTTAACTTCGGTTAATTCGAGATATCTTCCTAAGCATCTTTTAATTCGCGATATCTTATAATTCGAGATACCATCCTTTAGAAACTTTTAAGTCGATATATTTTCTTTAAGCATCTTTTAGTTTAAAATATATTCCCTTCTGATCTTTTACCTCGCGATATATTCCGTTAGCATCTTCTAATTCGAGATATCTTGCTTTAGATTTTTATATTCCGCGATATATTCCGTTAGCATCTTCTAATTCGAGATATCTTGCTTTAGATTTTTATACCTCGCGATATATTCCGTTAGCATCTTCTAATTCGAGATATCTTGCTTTAGATTTTTATACCTCGCGATATATTCCGTTAGCATCTTCTAATTCGAGATATCTTGCTTTAGATTTTTATATTCCGCGATATATTCCGTTAGCATCTTCTAATTCGAGATATCTTGCTTTAGATTTTTATACCTCGCGATATATTCCGTTAGCATCTTCTAATTCGAGATATCTTGCTTTAGATTTTTATACCTCGCGATATATTCCGTTAGCATCTTCTAATTCGAGATATCTTGCTTTAGATTTTTATACCTCATGATATATTCCGTTAGCATCTTCTAATTCGAGATATCTTGCTTTAGATTTTTATACCTCGCGATATATTCCGTTAGCATCTTCTAATTCGAGATATCTTGCTTTAGATTTTTATACCTCACGATATATTCCTTTAGCATCTTCTAATTCGAGATATCTTGCTTTAGATTTTTATACCTCACGATATATTCCGTTAGCATCTTCTAATTCGAGATATCTTGCTTTAGATTTTTATACCTCGCGATATATTCCGTTAGCATCTTCTAATTCGAGATATCTTGCTTTAGATTTTTATACCTCGCGATATATTCCGTTAGCATCTTCTAATTCGAGATATCTTACTTTAGATTTTTATATTCCGCGATATATTCCGTTAGCATCTTCTAATTCGAGATATCTTGCTTTAGATTTTTATACCTCGCGATATATTCCGTTAGCATCTTCTAATTCCAGATATCATGTTTTAGATTTTTATACATCGCGATATTCCGTTCATCATTTATCCATCACACCCAATGGTGCATAGGGCAGCAACTTTTGTTGCTGTTTCTGTAACAAACTTTTTTTTACGGGGCAAGGTTGTTAGCACTGCACCCAACCCCCAAACCTGGGGGACCAATGGACTATTATTGGTCCTTATGTTTACAGCAACTGATATTCCCAAATGGTCACCCATTTAAGTACTGACCAGGCTCGATGTTGTTTAACTTCGGTGATCGGACGGGAACCTATGTATTCAACACGATATATTCTGTTAGCATCTTCTAATTCGAGATATCTTCCTTTACAAATTTTTAATTTGTAATTTCCTTTGTGATGTTTTCCTTTAACATCTTATTCGAGATATCATCTTTTAGCAACTTTTCAGTCGAGATATATTCCTTCAGCATTTCTTAATCGAAATATTTTACTTTAGAATCTTTCTTTAGCATACTTTAATTCGAAATATCTTCCTTTATCATCCTTAAATTTCACATAAGTTTCTTCCACGTCTTTTGATCTGAGTTAACTTCTATTAGCATTTTATAATTTGAAATATCTTCTTTTAGCATCTTCTAATTTGGTATATTTACGTTTGGCATCTTTCATATTGAGATATCTTCCGTTAGCATCTTTTAATTCAAGATATCTTCCTTTCGCATTGTTTAATTCGAGATATCATCCTTTAGCATCTTTTAATACGAGATATCTTCCTTTAAGATCGTTTCATTCGAGATATTTACATCTTTAAAATTTGAAATACCTTCCTTTGGCATCTTTTTCTTCAAGATATGTTTTTTTGGACTCGTTTACTTAAAAAAATTGTCCGTTAGTATCTTTTAATTTGAAATATCATCCTTATACGTTATTTAAGATAACTTCTTTTAGCATCTTTAATTTGAGATATCTTTTAGTCTCTTTTAATTCGTAATACCTTTCTTTCGCATCTTCTAATTCGAGATATCTTCCTTTAGAATCTTTTCATTCAAGACACTTCTCTTTAGCACCATTGTCTTCGAGATAACTTTCTTCCGCCTCTTCTTAATTCAAATATCTTCCTCTAGCATCGTTTAATTCGAGATATCTTCCTTTTGCATTTTTAAATTCAAAATATATTCTCTTAGCAACTTTGTCTTCAAGATATATTTCTAGATATTTTCATCAGCTATTTTTAATTTTAGATATCATTTTTAGCATCTTCTAATGTGAGATATATTCTTTAAACATCCTTTAATTCGCGATATCTTCCTTTAGAACCTTTTAATTCGCGATATCTTCCTTTACCTTTTTTGTGATATATTCCTGTGGCATTTTAATTCGCGATATCTACCGTTAGCATCTTTTAATCCGAGATAATTTCTTTTAGCATCTTTTAATTTGAGATATCATCTGTTATCTTCTTTCAGTTCGAGATTACTTCTTGAGCATCTATATCTCGATCTTTCTTAACCTGTTCTAATTCGAGATATCTTCCTTTTAAATCGAAATATTTTCTTTTCGTATCTTCTAATCCGACAAAATTTTCTTCAGCAACTTCTAATGCGAAACATCTATCTTTAGTATCTTCCAAACCGACATCTCTTCATTGCGCATATTCTAATCCGATATATCATTTTTAGTACCTTTTAATCCAAGTCATTTTACTTAAGCATCTTCTAATTCGAAACATGTTCCTTTACTATGTTCTAATCCGACTTAAGCACTTAACTTAAGCATCTTCTAATTCTATATATCTTTTTAGCACTTTTTAATTCGATAATCTTCCTTTACTATCTTTTAATTTGACACTTCTTTGTTTACTATCTTTTAATCCGACATTTTTTACTTTATAGCTTTTAATGCAGTATCTCTTACTTTATCATCTTCTTATCCATGATATATTCCCTTGTCTTCTAATCCGACATTTTCTCCTTTAATATTTTCTCATCCGGAACTTTTTTGGAGTCTTTCAATCCAACTGCTTTTTGTTTTATATTCTTCTAATCCAAAACGTCTCCCATTATCATCTTCTAATCTAGACATTGATATTTTATTATCTTTCAATTCGATATTTTTCCATTAAAATCTTGAAATCCGAATTAGTTTCCTTTAGCTTTTCCTAATCCAAGACGTCTTTATTAATGATCGACTAATCCAAGAGATCATTCATTTTTCCTCTTCCAATCCGACAAATATTCCTCAAGCATCTTCTAATCCAACATCTCTAACTTTAGCATCTTCTTATTGGAGACTTCTTCTTTTAGTATCTTGCAATACGACTTCACTTCATTGTAGCATTTTCCAATCTTAACTCTCTTTCTTTATCATCTTCATCTTTATCATCCGAGCCATCTTCCTTTAGCATCTTCCAATCGGACATTTATTTTTTAATCATCTTCTAATCTAAAACATCTTCCTTTAGCATCTTTCAATCGGACGTCTATTCGTTGAGCATCTTCTAATCCGAGATGTCTTTCTCTAGTACTTTTCAATCGGATATCTCTTGCTTTAGCATCTTCTAATCCTTGATATCTTCTATTAGCATCTTCTAATCCGACACACCTTCCTTTGCTATCTTCTAATTTGATATCTCTTATCTAAGACATTTTCCTTTATTATATTACAATTTGACATCTAATCCTTTATTATATTATATTCCGAGCCATCTTCCTTTAGCATCATCGTAACCGACAACTTTCGTTTAACATCTTCTAATCCGACATTTATTCTTTAAGCGTTTTCTAATCCGAGACATCTTCTTTTAGAATCTTCTAATCTAATATATCTTGGTTAGTAGATTATAATTCGTGTCATCTTCCTTTAGCATCTTCTAATTCAAGACATCATCCTTTACCATCATCCGATCTGCAATCTCTTTCTTTAGCATCTCCTAATCCAAGATATCATCCTTAAGAATTTTCCAAAATCTTAGCTTTAGCAACATTTAATCTGAATCATCTTCTGTTCGCATCTTCCAATCCGACATTTCTTCTTTTAGCATCTTCTAATCCGACATTATATCTTCATCGCCTTGGAAAATTTTCCTCAATGGGAAAAAGAAATATCGGTCGGAAATTCATACAATTGTGTTTTCGGAAGATAATTCATGCCTAACCATTTTTGTTGTTATTAAGGTTGTTACACTTTTTTCTAAAATATAAACTATTCTTTTGTATTTAATGTACACATTGGGAAATGTTCTGCTCGTTAATTTAAATTCTGTCTGTAAAACAGAACTTTTAGCATTTTATTCCTGCTTCACTTTCTTTTTTGATCCAGAAATATGTGCTTGAGTCACCCAAAAATCTGTTAATTTTATTAATTTATCGTCAATTCCCATGAGCATCAGCTCACATATGTAAGATGCGTGTTTGTAACAAAAAATTGATTCACTATAATCCAGTTTATCATGGAACTATATCAAAATAAGCACTTTGATAAAATGTCAAATGTTTGTCGGTTTTTTGTATGATGCCATGTCTGTGTGTTTAGAGAATTTGTTCCATATAAAAATGTATGTATTAGTACAACTATATATATATATTAACATAATTCTGTGTGAGAAAATGTTTACCTGTATTTGTACGTCTATATGTGCGTGTATATATATATATGTTTTTGTTCACTAGTTACGTTTTGCATATGCTAGTCCTCGTCTATTCATGTGTGTGCGGTCACACTCTCAGAATCGATAACTCTGACAATTAACGAAATGGAATGAGACGTTCAGATCCATGATTAAATCCCGAGACTGGAACTTTTCCCAAAGTCCATTGCGCATGTAAAAATCCCTAGAGTCCATTCTTTGAACAAACGCCGAATTCCTGAAAATACCCCAAAATCCCAAAATGAGATTTTCTAATCGATCTTCTGACTCAATGATCTTATCTTGATTGAATATAAACAAAATGTTTAACGGTAAAATCCGTTAAATCTAAATAATCTTACGAGAATTAAAAAGTTAAAAAATGCAAACAAAACGGACAAATTCATCAGGATACCAAAGGCATCAACAATAACTTACAAAGTCAGATTGAAGTCAATAATTTCAAATCTATAGACAATAAGATATTGTTAAAAAAAATGGTGGTTAGGGAAGACGACATATGTCACTAATCAAGTTTTTTTCACCCCAAGCAAGGCAGTCCACTGCCACTATAGCGCAGGGGGTTACATAGAGCGATTGGTTATAGGAAATGTCAGAGGGAGGGTGATAGACGAGCTAGGAGGTACGTAGGGAGAGTGTTGGAGGGAATGGGTGCGAGTTAGTGTGTTAGTTGTCTATTGACCTTACATTTAAACTCCTGGAGATTGTAGCCGTCGGGGAAGCAATCATGCGGAAGAGAATTCCACAAGCGGGAAGTGCGAGAAAAGAAGCTGTTGGAGTAGAAATTGCGGTTACATTTCGTCGGTTTCACTGTAAAGGGGTGGGACCTAGTTGCCAATCTAGTATCTCGTGCAAATTCACATCTATAGGGCACCACTGATTTAAGTTCATCCGAGCAGATACCGTGAAATTACTTATAGAAGAGGCACAGGGAAGCCAGGTCACGCCGGTGAGAGAGAGAGTGACTGCAGGCGGTCAGCTAAGTCGGTATCGATCACATTACAGATTCTCCGCTGTATTTTGTCAAGAACCCCGAGAAGAATAGCAGGGGCACCCGACCAGATGTGGCAGCAGTATTCAATACACGGGCGGGCGGTAGATTTATATATGTGCAGGATAGATTCAAGCGGAAAGAATTTCCGGGCCCTGCACAGAGAGCCGACTTTCATAGCAGCGGATTTAGCAATGGATTCGACGTAGTCATTCCACTTGAAGTCTGCTGAGAGTGTCAGGCCGAGCAGGCGTAGTGTTTTACTCACTGGGAGACAATCCTGTTCCATTTCTAATAGGGGGAGGTGCTGTTGTCTGTGGTGGTTAATTGACAGCAGCTTCGTTTTGGAAGAATTGAATTTTACGAGCCATTTCTTACCCCAATCCACCACGGATTGGAGGTCCTTTTCAAGGTCGGCAGCGAGGTTTGCCTTGTCACCAACACCAGATTTTTGATCTAGGCGAGAGTAAATTGTGGTGTTATCGGCGTACATGCCTACTTGTGATTTTATGGCATCGGGGAGATCATTGATGTAAATTAGAAAGGGCGTAGGACCTAGGATAGTGCCTTGGGGGACACCCGCGTTTGTAGGATAGTTCTGAGAGGCGTGTCCGTTTAATACCACCTTCAGAATGCAGTTAGAGAGGAATGATTGGATTAGGTCCAACAAAAGTTCAGTTATGCCATAGCTTCGCAGTTTAGGTATAAGGCCGGCATGCCATACTCTGTCGAACGCTTTAGAGATGTCCAAGGCGACCGTTCGGGCTTCACCATTCTTGTCGAGAGCCTGGTATATATACTCGGTATGTTCGTTAGCATATCAGCACTAGACCTTGTGAAGCGGAAGCCATATTGCTTGTCCGAGAGTAGCCCGTGGGATGAGAGATGTTGAACGACCTCGGCGTTGATAATGTCTTCGAACACTTTGCCAAAAATCGGAAGAAGGCCGATGGGGTGGTAATTTGCGGGGTACGAGGGTTCACCAGTATTCTCAAATATTGGAACCACAGAAGAAGACTTCCAACAGACAGGAAAGCAGGAGGAAATAGGCAGAGGTTGTAGAGTTTAGAAAGGACAGAGGAGAGTTCAGGGGCACATTTCTTCAAGACTATGATTGGGATTCCGTCCCCACCACTCGCTTTGTGAGGGTCAAGTTTTGAGATTACGTTAGAAGTCAGCGAGGGCGTGATGTGGACGTCATTCAATTGGGGCTCTGTTCTAGGTGGGAAGTCGGGTGTACAGACTCCAAACGAATCCAGACACAAGTTGGTCGAGAATCTACGGGAAAAGCATTCAGCCTTGTCCGCTGAGGAGGTGAGGACCTCAAACTCGTTGATTAGTGGGGGTATTGAGGACTTACACTTGTTAAGCACGCTTTTACAAAGGCGCCAGTAGTCTTTGGCGCCGAACTTAGAGGATGCTATGCGTTGCTTCAATCTGGCAGCAAACAGCATCTTAGCTTCGCTAAGTACCTTTTTACACTTATTACGAGGCGCCTGTTTTTGTTCGACGCGTGTCTACGATAAAGCCGGAAGAAGTGATTCCGGTGGGCAATGGCGGCCGAGCAAGCGGGCGAGAACCAGGGAGACGAATGGGATTTAAGCTGAAATTTCCTGGCAGGGATGAAAGCATCGGTGCCAGCCTTAACCCAGGAGGAGACCTCTGATGCACAGTCTTTGACGGGAAGACTAAAAACATTGTTCCAAGGGACGTCGCAGCGGAAGTCACGGATCGAATCCCACTCTGCTCTTTGATAGCAGTAGGATATTCTACTGGTCTGGGTTTGGGTTCCTTGGTAGGGGTGGAGTGGAACGAGATGTTGACAGAAACTACGGCGTGGTCAGAATTTCCAAGAGAGCAGAGCTGTCTGGTGGTTCAAGAATTTGGGATGGAAGTGAAGCAGAAGTCTAGTAGCGAGTCCCTTCCGTTAGGTCTATTGGAGAAACGCGTGGGGAAGTCCACCGCTTGCGTAAGGGATTAGGAGATTGAAAAATCAATGGTGTGGACACCAGCAGGGTCGGTTACAGAGTTTTCCAGCCACTTAGTGTGGTGGGCGTTAAAGTCACCTGAAGAGGGGAAGGTAGCCAGAAACATAAAACTCAGAGGAGGAGATAGAAGGGTCAAGGTTAGTTTCACATGGGGCTAAGATATGAGGTGAGTTAGTTTGGAGGAATGATTCTACGCTATAAAAGTTAGTGCGAATGCCTCGTATGTTAGTGAAAGAGACACAGACAGGTTTGAGCGTTTTCCGAGTAGCTGGTTTTGTTTTGCTATTTTTTTTTTCATAGTGTTTTCGTTGAGGAGAGCGGTCTAGAATTGGTCGGTCACTGTTTGCAGCATGTGATGAATGGAGACTGGCGCAGCCTGCAACATAATGTGGCCTCGGGGTTGCCCACAGGTGTTCCATGAAGGGACGCCCGTCCATGCGCGATATGGCACTACAGTAACCCGAATATTATTCAACTCTTGATCAGAGCAGCCTCTCAAGACGCTACGCAAGTGACTGGACTTTTTTAACGGACGTTAACATTTGATATTTATCGTTGGCGTCTAATTTTAATTGAGATAAAATTCGTGAACAGAAAACAGAAAAAGAAATATTAAAGAGGAAATATTTGTCAGTAGGGTGAATTTCTTTTCGGATGAAAGATAAATCGATAAAAGCAGAAATTGACGGCAACATTGAAATTACACAAATATAAAAATGAATTATTTTTTCAAATGTTCTCAGAAATCTCCTTGAAATATTTCCGTTTCCAAAACAAATGCAGTTAGATATTTTTTAGTTATTTTCTATGTCTTACCAATTTAATTGAACTTAGATGCGAAATTTATTGCTTTATCAGATAAATTTGTTCGTTTTTGTTTTTTTCTAATACTATTTGAACTAATGCCTAAAATATTATCACAATGTTTACGGCATTTTATATTTTTTCCTTCCGCCATAAATTCTGTTTATCGTTTTATATTATTGGTTGATTTTTAAAATTGTTGTTGAATAGATATGCAATCATTTAACTGACGAGATAATACTAGCGCAAATGTTGGTCAAAAATCAGTCATTTTAAAAGTGCCTAGAATGGCTTAAGAGTCTAATGTTTGTGTGAGAAGCTATTTTGCAATTTAAACAGACGAAGCTCGAATGTACAATGAAGGTCTGTGATTTCACTCTCTGTTTCATGCGTTGTCTTCTGATCATCAACTGTTAATTTTTCTCTACCCTTCATAACTCCTCTCTGAACAGCAGAGCCCGCCAACAGATGCGATCGTTTGCTACCTGTTACCAGCTAGCAGAGTCGATACAAAAGTCTTTTAAACGTAGTGCATGGTAGCCTAGCGACCAGTGTCCCAAAGACAGCTCGATGATCATGATATCTTTTGGTGTACAGCTGTCATTCATTCGATGTACCTGACCAAAGCCATCGAAGACGACGTTGACAGAAGAGAAGATGCATACACCAGAAATCGGCTTGCTACTTGTAATGCCAAGGACACGCAATAGACACCGAAGATTTGTAGGTGTTTCTGCCTGACCTATGTCAAAGCAGAGAAATAACGACACATGTATGGAATACTTTTAGCTTGGTGTGCAAATCGTAGGTAGGTACAATTTAAATCTCTGAGTTGTGGTGCAGTGAATATCGGCTCGGAACGAGAACTCGGGGAGCCAAGTTCAAATTCCAGTTGAATTCCTTGCATACACTTACGCGCAAATAACTTTGAGGAACGTATTAATCAGTCTCTTCCTTCCAATTATGGGTTAAATAACAGGACAGATTGGGTTCTATAGTCTTGACTGGCAACCAGTCTACCACAGAAAGTAATGGCAACCTACTGCGGGATAATCTTCTCCAAAGTCAGTCATGTCTCTTTTGATCGCCCAAGCGTGTATCCCGTGTATGGCACTTAACTGACTGAACAGAAGAAAGAGTGCTAAGAGCCACTAGGGAAAAGGAGATATGAAAGGCTATGATTGCTTACGTCCTGAACGGATACGGCACATAGAAGAAGAAGAAGAAGAAGAAGAAGAAGAAGAAGAAGAAGAAGGTTGGGCTAATTTCCAAAATTACTGTTTATTGGAAGAAATACAATAAAAACTTGCAATAGGGCTGTAATTGTTCCGCCATCGTTTTTTGTTTTTTTTAATTAACGTCTGCTTTTCTGTCGTGTGTCAGTTTTTCCACAATATTACATATTTAATTATAAATGTTATTTTGCTTTGCAAAAGTTTAAAAATAATATAAAGTACGAATAAAGGAAAATACTATAAAGCAAAAGAAATTACAAAAAATTAAATTCAGACATTTATCATTCTGTTTTTCTTTCTTTTAGACACTCTTGTTGGGGGTTCGTAATAAGTTGCTGGTGGCCAGTGCAATTTAGGTAGCTGTGATTTCAAGTTATTTCGGGTGTTGTCCGAAATACGACAATCATGGAACTATATACTTTTAAAAAACGTAACACGATAATGTTTATGCAATGTATTAAAATTAAACAAGCGAATTTAGAATGGAAAGCAAGACAATGATATTTTATATAACAATTACCAATTTATTTGATGTTTCTACATTATATGAAGAGTTTAATAAAACCCTTGAGAAGGAAGGATGTGCGTTGTGGTGTATTGGATATCGGCACGGAACGAGAAATCGGGGAACCGAGTTCGAATTCCAGCTGAATTTATTGCATTCACTTACGCGCAAATACCCTTGAGAAAGGTATTAATCCGTCTATTCCTTCCAGTTATGGGTTAAATAACAGGACAGATTCGGTTCTATAGCTTCTGCCCAGCCAGTCATGTCTCTTTCGAGACATGATCGCCCAAGCGTGTATCACGTATGGCACTTAACTGACTGACTGACTTGAGAAGGAACACAAAAGAAGGTGTGTTAAATAAAATCCTTGACAAGAAGGAAAAGTTCACCGAGTTGTATTCAATGAAACACGAGAAGTGAAAGGTTCATTTACATTTAATAATATATTTAACCCATAACTGGAAGGAAGAGACGGATTAATACCTTTCCGAAGGGTATTTGAGCGTAAGTGAATACAATGGATTCAACTGGAATTCGAACTCTTCGACTTATTACCCGGACTTACTTCTTTGTATATATTTGACTCTTACTAACAAGTATTCCTGGGTCTACTAACCGTGTACAGGATGTATATCTTTTGTTCAATATACTTAGATTTTTCCTCTGATATCTGTTTTGTGTTTTAATTGCATTGTGCAATTTTCTAGACAAGAATCCACAACAATTTGGCGACGAAGATCCAAAGAAATTCACGCGGAGAAAAAATATATTCTCGCCAAACAATAATCTGGCGAGAAGAATTCGAAGAAGTTCACGCGGTGGAAAAAATACGTTCTCAAGTCAGTCGCCACAACAATTTGGTGTCGAAGGATTCGTGCATATTCACGCGGAGGAAAAAATACGTTCTCAGTCAGTTGCCACAACAAGCAATTGGCGAAAAAGGATTTGGAAACAAGTTCACACGGAAGAAAAAAGACGTTGTCACATCAGTCGTAAAGAACTAATTGGCGACAAAAAGAACTAACTCACAACAAATTAACGTCGAGGACCTCGAAAATCACATAAGAGGAGTCGACAACATCAAATTGGCGAAGCAGATTCGCGCACAAGTCGCAAAACAAAATCGTGACGAATTTTTTCCTCCCCCCGAATCACTTTAACAAAGTGTACTAGAAATTAATTCAAACAAGTCGACCACAAACAAATTGTCAATACTAACACCGAGAGATAGTGAAAAAAAAACTCTCGGAAGAAATAGCTAGAAAGCCAGTGATACCCCTCGCGGAATCGAAACAGCAAAATCATGGAGGAATTTAAAAATGGAATACTGGAAATCGTTAAGCGACAAATGGAAATGCAAAAGGCTAACGAAGAAAGACAAATAGAAATGCAAAAGAGACAAATGGAGAAGCAAAAGCAATTTGAAGAAAGACAAATTGAAATGCAAAAATAAAATGAAGAAAAGCAAATAAAAATAGAGAAAGCAACTGAGGAAAGACAAACACAACTGCAAGAACTGTTATTGAAATTAACAAGTACAGCCCAAGAAAGGAACATGGAAAAGGAGGAGATATTTTCACAAGATGCTGTGTAGAACGCTATAGAAACTTTTAAATACTCAATTGACGAGGATAAAATGTTTGGAGAGTTTTACAAGCGTTATTAGGATATTGTTAATATCGACTGTCAGCATTGGAGTGAAAAGAAAAAATTAAGACTTCTACTCAGGAAGTTAGGCACAGACGAACACACTAAGTTCGTAGACTATATTCTCCCTAAAAATATTAATGATCTAACATTCAATGAGGCAGTGACAGGCCTCATAGAGCTTTTTAGCCCAAAGATCTTGTTATTCCATAAAAGGTGGAAATGCCTTAATCTTAGAAAAGACGAAAACGAGGACTATTCTACTTTTGCAACTATCGTCAATAAACATTGTGACGATTTTAAATTGTCATAGCTTACCCCAGACAATTTCAATGTCTCATATTTGTCCAAGGAATAGCTGCTGCTAAAAACAGCAAAATGAGGAAACGCATGCTGACCAAACTGCAAAACGAGCCAGGTCTAACATTACAAAAATTGTCAGAGGATTGCCAGAAATGCCTCAACATAAAGAAAGATGGTAAGGACATTGAAAAGTCAGTAGTCGCACACATTCGAAAGGTAAAAAGAAATTTACGCTTTGTACCCTCCCCACAGATAAAACAAACTTATAATACAAAAAAGTACAGAACTACAGTTGTCAAGAATCCAGTAAAAAACAAGCCTCCCCCTTCTGCATGTTACAGATGTGGTGGATGACATTGGTTTAAAGATTGTCTTTTTAAGTACAAAAATTGCCAAGCATGTGGTAAGATGGGCCACAAAGCTACCGTATGCAGAAATAAAAATCAACCTAGTAGGGTAAGGTCTACTAGAGTGGAGGATGAAAACAAGGAAAATATGCGAAAATACGTTGAAATAAAAATTCTGAATAAAGAATTAAATTGCAACTGGATTCGGGATCTGATTTGACGATTATAAATTTACAAACATGGCAGAAGTTAAATAGGCCGATCATGCTACACACTTAAGAAATCGTAAAATCAATAACAGGAAAAAGAATTGAACTGGAAGGAAAAATTATTGTAAATGTAAAATTTAAAGGAAAAATCAGAAAACTAAAAATCTACATAACGGAAAACACACACAATCTGGTAGGAACGGATTGGATGCAGAAATTTAATATATGGGATTTACCCATGAATGCTTGTTGCAAAAAAATAAGAAGCGTTACGAAAGCGGTATTTTCAAGAAATAAAAAGTCACAACAGAAATCGCGCAAAAGAAAACCGTATTTATTACACCAATAGTTACGGGAAAAACTTGCACACCAGAAGCAAGGGAGAGATTTGTTGGGGATCGCCCCTTTTTACACATTCAATGGACTCGTCCAAGGTGTAATTATAACCCTGCCTACAGAGAACGGATGTCTGTAGAGTGTCTGTAGTGTGTTAGAGTGTGTTGTTATTGTTAGAGTTGTAGTGTTTGTAAGAGCAGTTGAACCGCCGCTCATAGGTCAGCAAGAATATAGACCGGACTTACTTTTTTGTATATATTTGACTCCTACTAACAATTATTCCTGAATCTACTAACCGTGTACAATATACTTACATTTTTCCTCTGATATCTGTTTTGTGTTATTATTATATTGTGTGGTTTTCTAAACAAGAATCCACAACAACAGGCAAAATTAATATAAAGACGGGATCACGGACGTTTCGTTTCTAGCTATAGATTAATCTGAATTTGTGATGCCTTAGCCGCCACAGCACAGCTTTTGTACGACTTTACCAAAGTTTCAATGTCTTTATGCATACTACGCCAGTAAACATAGCTCCTCACTATGCTCTTCATACTGGACATACCTGTGTGTCCTGCATAGAATTTAGCGCTAATGTCGATTTTTTCCAGACGAGGTTTAACTCTTCGGCGGAGCCACGTCTCGTTTCCTGCCCGTAGGCTGTGGGGAAGACAGAGAACAACAAGTGCTAGTCAGTATAATTGCTCTACTCTTCTACTCCAATAGTGTCCACGTATATAAGAGAATATGAACATTCCATTCCTGTATACAGCTAACAAACCCTTAAGACAAATATTTTATTGTTTTAATCTCACACTCGTCGCATCTAAAATAATATATTGGCTACATTTTTGTAGTGCAGTGGATATCGACTCGGAACGAGAAATCGGGGAGCCGAATTCAAATTCCAGTTGGATTAACTGCATTCACTTACGCGCAAATACCCTTGGGAAAGGTATTAATCCGGCTCTTCCTTCCGGTTATGTGTTTAATAACAGGATAGATTGGGTTCTATAGCCTTGGCTGGCAACCAATCTACCGCAGAAAGCAATGGCAACCTACTGCGGGATAATCTTCTGCCCAGTCAGTCATGTCTCGAAAGAGACATGATCGCCCAAGCGTGTTTCACGTATGGCACTTAACTGACTGACATTTTTGTTCCTTCCTTATTTAAACTGATAGAAATGACACTTCCAGTCAATACAATCACATTGCAACTCTTTAATATCTCAGTATTCATTGGTCTATATCTACAAATCTTTTAAGTTATAATAACCTTCCTGTCCACTACAGTCAACTTATATGATGGCATTTTTCATTTTTATTTTTTATATATTTATTTTAAATTTCCTTATCAGTACATCAATGACCCCGAAGCTGAACAACAGTTCACTACTTGATATGCTATTATTATAACAATAATAATAACTATATATATATATTGATGTGGCCCTGGGAAAAAGGTTACATGAAAGATTGAGAAACGGTATACGGTTGGAAATAATATTATACTACAAAAGAGAAACAGTGTACAGAAGAAATAGAGTATAAACGGCGTACTAACAAATGAGTATCGTAGCTGCTGCTACTTACTACTACCCTCGAGGGTAGATAACTCTCGGTATTTATGTAGTCCGGTAGAGTTCATATTAGTGTGTAGGTAATTCCCCACAACATATATATATATATATATATATATATATATATACAAACCTTGGTGAGGAGTACCCAAGGTTTTACAATTTTGAGTACCCCGGCATTTATTTCATTATAAGCAGTGCTCAATATAATAAATATTATAGAGCTTAATATAATCATATAATTATGAAGCTATTGTACAGTGCGACACGGAAATTTCTATGTTTCGAGATAGATTCTCTTCATCAGGCAATGTTGGATGTTGGTTGTGAAAATGATTTACTGTGACACGATAACTAGGCGTATATTAAGGTGCTTTGTAAAATATGTATTTTATTATAATAGATTAAAATAGAAAATGGTTAAGAATAGAAAATAGATTAGGTGACACGATAACTAGGCGTATTTTTCAACAAACCCCCGGCAAACATCACAGCGTGGAGAACGGCCGCCGAAGAAATTGTTTGGACCATGTGTTGGGGTGTTACATTATTTTTTAACATTTTCACAACCAATATCCAACATTGTTGCCTGATGAAGAAACATAGAAATTGTCGCACTGCACAATTAATTCGTAATTATATATATATATATATATATATATATATATATATATATATATATATATATCGTATGAGCTTAAATTAATCACGTATTCTAAAATAACCATACTTATAATCCAATGTAACGTTTTATTGTCTACTAGAATACAACCGCAGCATTCAATTGTAATGCATGCATTTATTTACTTAATTTGCAATCAGACTATTGTCCTCATCTTTGTTAATTTTATCACAACTTTTTCATGCCTCTATCGATAGGGATAACCATGAGGGGTTTTCAATGTTCATTTCAAAATTCTCTGAAAGTTACCAGAATCGACAGCCAGCTGAACAAAGATGCAAATAATGCAAATAGTTATAACTTGTCCACCTAAAAATGTGTACATTTAATATAATAAAGTGTTGGATTGGGTGCCTGTTAAAGTGTCATGTTCTAGAAGGTTATTTAACAAAACAATTCATATGAAAATGAGTTTAATTATCATTGAGTACTCCATTTCTGTGGCCTTGTGCTAGACAAAGCTAAGCATAGCAAATAAATGTTGACACTTGCCGTAGCACCTTTACATTTCAGCAGATCAATTCGGCAATATAAAGAATTTATAATGTGATTGCCTTCACGTTAACTGCTTACGAGAAATATCTTTAATATATGCTCGTAGATGCCTTTGTCATTTCGCAATTCCAAGATTCAAAAACATATCAAGGAAATTTAATAAGTTAACGTCCGGTGAGCTTACCTCCTGAGACATAAATAAAAATGGTTGTCCAATTTAAATATCGAGTAAGAGAAGTAAAAGCTGCTTAATTCGAAATAAGTCAGATTCTTTGCTGATTCTTTGCTCTGTGTATGAAATTCGACAATTAGTTTAAATACAATTGTCTGAACCAGGACGAAAGAGTGTTTGATGTAGACAACAACGATAATGGAATTAAAACAAATTAACTATGATTAGTGTCATGGGTCCTTACCTGTAACTCCAGAATGAAATCTTCCTAACACTATAAATACTACCCCTCGCAAGAGAGAGAGAGAGAGAGAGAGAGAGAGAGAGAGAGAGAGAGAGAGATAGAGAGAGATTCGAGTTGGTAGTAGTTCACTCCAAACCAGACTGACAGTCATGCTAACACCTGCCACATTTTTTATTGGTATTTTTCGTAAATATATATTTGTTATTTATACTCTTGTGGTCGTGTTGTTCTTTTCGAACCTTCACCTGATCCATAATAATTAATAATCTCCGTATTGATGCGTCACGTCTTCGAAGAAAAAAATGAATTTGTAAAGAGTCTTCTCAACAAAAGAGAAAAGAAAATCCTTATTTCTGACGATAAAAGAAATTAAATTCATTGTTTCATCGGATCGAATTTTCAGATTCAACAGAAAATTAGAAAAAAAAAATTCTGAAAATTACAAGGTGACAGTCAGTCCTTAGTCCTGAAATTAATTAGTATCAACATTTATCAAAAAAACATATTCAATTTTCATTTAACTTTTACGAAAACGAAAGTTTGGTCAATAGAATTTAAATTGGTCAATTGGGAAATTATATTTTTGTATTCAGTAATCAAGCCAATTATTTCAACGTTTTATCCAATCCGTTTTATTCACTCTGTTCTTATATCGAGTTTTAAATAGAAATATTCTACCTGTGATAAAAGTTGATTTCTCGATGACTTTATGGACATTCCTCTTCAATGAATAAGTAATCATTTCTGCCAATTGTAATACGATTCCAATTATAAAACGAAAGGATGCAATTCAAACGAGACAGAATGTCATTGATTTAAAAACAAGGTTCTCCTATCTATATTAAAACTAACAGAACAATCCATATGACCACACCACAGGCATACGTATATTCGTTTAAGAATTCAAACTGAAAAATATTCAGCTCAAAATATGAACCTGATGATCGCTTAATGCATGAACCTCCGAGTTGTTATTAAAACGTACGAAAATATGTATATTTATTAATAAAAATCCGTAAAACGGAGAGAATATTCCCCCGAAAATTATGTAAATTATGTAATAAATATAAAATATTAAATATATAAAGCTGAGAGTTTAACGGATATTATCCGGAGCAATATGATATGCAGAAAAGAAAACTCAACACATAGTTAAACTGATTATATTTCATAATCGCTTTAAATATGTCTTTTTTCTTTTTTTTCCTGTATATGCATATATATATATATGTGTGTGTGTGTGTGTGTGTGTGTGTGTGTGTGTGTGTGTGTGTGTGTGTGCATTTATATATATAAAAATTGAGTCATTAAGAAGCAATATGATTGCCAAAGTTCTGAAAGGACACAGGGCATAGAAGAAAAGCGATTAACAATCACATGCACAATGATTAACTCCGCGTAGAATTGAACCAAGGAGGCGAATTCAAGATCAAGTTTGGTCTCTACGTCTATGTCACATTAATGCCTTCGAAACAAACCATAATCCATCATTATTCATGGGTTAGACAGCAGGGTAAATACGGCTGTCTAGCCTTGGTTGTCAGCAGTCTAGGAGAAGTACAACTCTTAATTCCAAATCATGGATCAAGCAATGAGAATCACTCTACTATATTTCCCAAAAAATCCTGGCAATTCACCGAAAATAATGAAAAAGAACCCGCAACGATCTCTGAAATTACATGGAATCAAATAAATAAAACCGAAAGGTTTACTAGTTAACGGTGCCTCTCTGCAGATAAATGAGTAGCAGTAAGTGTCGCTAATTAAAATAAATCTCATAACCAATTAATAATGTTGTAGTTAAAGGTAAATTAATAAGAAAATACTGAAATGCATCAATTAAGTACCAAATAATTTCTGTAAAGAAATTAATGTATCAATAAATTGTTCATGAGTTTTCGTTTCTTAACGGCTTGAGTTTATTATACACAATACAACTTGCAGCCGAAGAAAAACTCATCAAACTGAGGCTAAATCGGTTGCCATTCATAATTAAAATGCTCATGGCAAACTTACTTTGAAAACACAAAATGCAAATTTTCAGAAAGTTGTGCTTTTTTTATGAAGGGCTACAAGAGTGAGTCACACAGTGAGGATTCCATTCCTTTCACTGCAAGACATGTTTCCTAAACGTGACTTCATGAGATGTGTGTCTGTATGTTTAACGTTTTAATGGCCCAGAACCAAAAAAAAACAGGGCACGTGAGGACTGAAATCACTAAATAACTTTCGATCAGTATACGACATGCATCCTTAAATAAATAGCATGTCATTTTTTATTAATTTGCCAAAAGCAAACCGACAATGCCACTAAGACGCAAGGAGCTACTGAAAAGATTTTAGAAGAAACTGAAAACTTGATCCCGAACAAAAAACAAGTGATAAACTTATACTCCTGTTCAAAAGACGCCGGGAGGATCGTAAACCGGATGAAAGGCAAACCTAACGACGCCTATTGAGAACAAAAAATATGAAAAAATCAACCAGAGATTTTAATGGTATAGTATTAAAGTAGGCGTTAGAAGGAATTGGAGACTCAATCGTAAACAGGAAACATGGGAAAACTCTCTACTCCTGTTCTAAAGATCGGAGAGGAATGTCCTTTTCAATATATAGTGTGTCTTCTTCAAAAGCATGGCTTCTCGATTTTACTTCATTTTGGAAAAATAAAATTTCTTTGAAATAAGGTGAAAGTAGTCGTTCTAGTTTGATTGTAATAAAATATTTGAGAATTTCGAGATAATTAAATTAGTGCAGCTGACTGAATTTTGGGCTCCTTTTTTCTGATAACCATTGATTTACTACTTATAAAAAAAAGAGAATTAATGAAATATGAAAATTTCACCCCAAAACACACACACACATATATATATATATGTGTGTGTGTGTGTGTGTGTGTGTGTGTGTGTGTGTGTGTGTGTGTGTGTGTGTGTGCCTTTTTACTCTCTTGCAAACCAAATCTATTGATGTTCTAGAAAAAAACGAACTGATGACAATAATTTTCCAGTGGCTGGTTGATAATCACTTCGTTTTTGTAGATTTTTGGCAATAATTTTTCTTGATATTAATTCTTCGGTGGTAATTCTGAATGAGTAAAAAATGTAGATAGGAAGAGAGAAATAAGAATAATATTCTGTTCGAAACAAATGTTCGTGGCGTTTTAATAAGTCAACTTCATAGACAATAATTCATAATATGCACCATATGCACTGAAAACACTGACTGAAATTTATATTCCTATTAATTGATGGCTTCTCTTTTTACAGGAAAAACATGGCGTGAAAATCTTTTATCAATTCGTGAGATTATCAAGATGCCAAATGGTGCATCGTTTTAGTTTTTTCATTGATACATTTAACCATAAACCATCTACGAAAAAAAGGTTACGTTATCTTCGCTGTTTATGCTTAGTATGAGACGAAAAGAGATGTTTTCTGGTTTGTTGTTATGCAGTTTTATGAAAAACAAATAAAGATTAAGAAACAAGAGCCGAGGCGAAAGATTCAAAGATTTAGAGACAGACAGATGGAAAAGCAGAGAGCCGAATAATGCGGAATAATAAACAGGTAAATAGAGAAAGAGACACACAGGTAACAAGAGAAAAATAAAATACAGGAGGATAAAGAAAAAGATAGCGGACAAAAAGAAGTTGTTTTTAAAACAGGAGACATTCGGTCGGAGAAATAAAACAAAACTGATTATAAAAAGTTCTAATACCAGGATATTCTATATCTTGAATTGCTTCCAGCTGCCCTGAAACTCTATCCAGATAAAACTGTTGTCTTACAGCAAGACAATACTTCTTTCTATTCTGTTAAATCAAGTAAAACATGTCAGACAGATAACGGCCAAAAATAAGCGATCACCAGATATGAAACCAGGTGATAGGTTTGTTTTCGTTTTATACACTCAAAAAAGAAAAAGAATTTTTAAGAAGTATCGTTTGTGGAACGATATCCAAGAATTGTGGAATTCTCTGGCTGTTGATGGTTTTTTAAAAGAAAATAATAGATTAAATGATCAGCAAGACTGAAGTTCTATATCGATTTATATTATTTCTGCATTGAGTTACTTCTTCTTTATGTGTTGTATCTTTTCAGGACGTAGGCGATCGTGGCTTCCTATCCCTTATAACCCTTAACGCCTTTTCTCTTGGTATTTTTTCCAAAACCTGCCCTGCCAACCATTTTCTCAATCTCATCAACTACGTCACTAGTTGCTTTCCTCTCTTTTCTCTTTCCCTCTATCCGCCCTGTGAGCATCAGATTCTCCAAGCCCTCTGTTATTGTGTTTGTGTCACGTGTAATAAAAGCAATATACGCATCTACTTCTTTTATTACACGTCATGGAACAAACACATAGACAAGCATACGTTTTTTACCTGTTCTTTACTTATTCTATATATATATATATATATATATATATATATATATATATATATACGCCATCACACCTGGATTAAGCACTCTGGAAGAATAGTAGACTTTGAAAAAACAGTAGCTACTCTAGCATTTAAGCATCGTTCATGCAGTAATGAATTAGAACGCTCTAACTCCTGGCGTGTTTTTACATGTGTGTTTACGTGTGTCTACTTCCTTCTAACGAGTGCCCATAGCTCAGAGGTAGAATCGCCGACTGACGTCAGATTGGTCTGGTTTCAAAGCTGTGTAAAAGCAATCGGATTTCTAACAGTACTGATGAGCTGTGATACAGCGAAACAGATCTGTCTGCGAATGACTATATATATTCTAAGCATATACTGTTAAATTTAAGAGACAATGAATGTCTATTATGTTTAATCATGAGTGGTTCTAAACATCGTATTTTGGCTTGAATTTCAGGTGATAATAAAGACAAAAATTCTCCAACATTACAAATTTACGAACTGCGTTTATTATTTTTGGTAACTGTTATCGTTGCTTAACAAATTTTTATGTCAACACAAGATAAAATCGTCGTTGATGGTGGATGTTTTCATGTTAATCTCTCTGAAGATGGCTCATGTGAGCCGAAAGCTTACAACCAACTTAATAAAAAAAATATCCAAATGATGTAGAATCTTTGTCTTTATTTTCACCTGAAATTAAAGCCAATATACGATGTTTAGAACGGCTCATGATTAAACATAATAGAAATTCATTGTCTCTTATATTTAACAGTATATGTTTAGAAAATTATCTGCTACCTCAATACATTCAATTTATATATATATGTAATCGGAGTCTAACCGTACTGATGAGCTGTGATACAGGGAAACAGATCTGTTTGCGGATGACTATATATGTATACATAAGTGTTTCTGTGCTCTATCTTTGATATTGATAACGTTTACCCATGAATATAGCAAATTAAAAACTATATTTTATGACCCACAACCACACACACACGCGCGTGCGCGCGCGCGCGCGCGTGTGTGTGTGTGTGTGTGTGTGTAATTATAAATATCAATGTATATGCAATTTGTTATACATATTTTATTATTTATTTATTATATATGAGTGGTACTTATTTGAAAGCGCTCAATATCAGTGACAGAGCAGACATATTCATGTAGATAGGTGTGAGTTTGTGACCCTAGGTTTCACGCTCTTGCGATCTTCAGACAAACTGATTAATTTCTTTTTAAAATTGCCTGTATATAGTGTTGCGTATATTCGTGTATTTTTGTGGAAGTGGGGCGAAATTTGTCGTCATGACAGATGCAGACATATATGCACATTTGTACACCCATTGACGTGCGCAAAGACGCACACACACGCGCGTCCGCCTATCGGGGCTTGCATAAATATTTATGCGAATCGTGTGGGGCTCGGCATATATATGTATATGTGCGCCGTTGCGCACATACATACGCATTCGGTTGGTGTATTCGAATAGTGTAGCGATGAGGTCTGTGTAAAACTATGATAGGCAAAAATTGCTATTATTTTATTTGAGGCTGTATTGTTATTTTTCATTTTAAAGTCGGTTATTAGCTTGTTTTTTTGTGTGTGGTTGCGCATATTTAAATGGTAGAAATTCTAATTTCTAATGCTTGTTAGTATTTATGTGTGGTGGTATTAATTTTACTACGGCAGAGATGAGTAATTTACGTTAATCATGATTGTGGACTTACACTGTGATAGTACTAATATTTGATGATAATAACAATTGTTGTAGCAAATAGTTATTGCAAAGCAGTTGTAGTGTTTTGTCATTTGTTTTGTTTTACAGAAATATTTCACCAACAATAAGCTGTAAAAAAGCACCTACCTACAACAACATTACAAAAAATGCCTACTTTGCCTACATGAAAAAGTAACAATTATATCTCATACGCCACAAAAGAACTTATTAAACCTAAGATCAGAACTAATTTCCAAATGCAGGCATGAAAATAAATACCTATTATCACAATTTATACCAAACGGTTAAAAAAAAGAAACTCCTTATACCATAATCCTATCAACTATTCTCTAGTTCAAACTACCACAATAATAATTGCATTTATTGTTATCATTACACCACCATTACTAATGAGTGGTGTCTTCAAGCGATTTGCAATAACTGATTTTATCGTTTACCGGTTTTTTTAAGAACGCTCACTTATCGGTCGTTTTATTTTTTTTATATTTCAACATTCACGTGGCAGGGAATTTTTGAACAAGCAATTTTTATCCAATTTTTAATAGAAATGTGCATTGGTCTAATTTCATTATGACCAAAAACTAATTTGGAATATGTTTAGGTTTTGAAGGCTGTCACAATGCATTTAGTAAAATAAAAAAGGTATATAATTTGTTGGATATCACCTATTTATTATACATTAATATTTAGATATTAAAATCTCATCTTCAGAATGTTAGGGCGATTGTGTTTGAGACCGAAACTTTCAACAAATGGTCCTCCTGACTGCTACTGCTGCTGTGTGTGTGTGTGTGTGTGTGTGTGTGTGTGTGTGTGTGTGTGTGTGCTAGTGCATATATGTGTGTGTGTGTTTATGGTGTGTATATGTGTGATTGATAGTTGGGATTTTTATGGTTTGGTGGTATAAGCCTGCTTTGTTATATCTTTATCTAAGTGTGTGTTGACCTAAACGTTAGTTTGACCCCTACCAAAGTGCAAGAGGATGTGTGCACGTTTATGTGCGTATACTAATACTGTTACATTATACTTCATTTTGTGTTTGTGATTTCCAAAGTGTTTTTGTAATTAATTTTTATTTATTTATTTATTTTGTAATCGTTTCTAACGAACATCACGGTGTAATGAAGAAGGCTACAAACTTACTGAAAGTGAAGTTTCATCGTTAAACCGTTGATGTTATTATTGAGATGAAAGATTATGCAGAACTCATGCGGACAGTCCAGCGATTGTTTGTGACTTGGTAATTGGTATATTAAATATATATATATATATATATATATATATATATATATATATATATATATATATAACACGGATAAATTGGCCCGTCTGAATTAGATGAGTGATGTTACGGGAAATTCTGGGGTCGGTCAAGAAATAAGTCGCCTAGAAATGTATTAATTTATTCGCTACCTAACTTTATATGCGTGGGTATTTGTCAGTTATGTCAGTTGTTTACTCCGTGTCAAAACGACACATAATAAATTTGACGTTTCACATACAGCCTTCTCTACATATGGAGTTTGAGAAGAATATTTAAGTCTTCTCCACTAATCTAAATTCGGTAACTAGCATGCCAATCGCCCACCAGCCAAGAGGCAAATGTCTCCTGATGTCGATTCAAATTGTATGACTCGATCCAATCACCAGCTGTCGACACTATCTAGAAGCAAATAGATAAAAGAAGATTAACAACTGAATTCTTCGAGGGATATGGCGGCCATTAAAGCAGGTGGTGTTTCATTCTTGACTCCCAGAAAAGCTGGATCAAAGCATGCTGAGAATATTCATAAAATGTGATAAGGGAGAACTTGAGAAACCTTTCTTGAAATACAGAGATCAATCTTAGTATTTATTAGAAACTATGGCGACTTTTTTTATTTGCATTGATAATCACTGAAACAGTAACAAAAACTTCGAATATCGAATTGTTCAAATAAGCCGATCGACTCAGAGAAAGGAAAGAAGATAAATCTGCCTTCACCAGCTGTTGCCTGCCTAGACAACCATTGCAATAGTTTCGCTTTATCCTCTCCATGAATAAAACGTCTCTATTTCAATTACTTTTTAGATTATGCAGTATATTTTTATATTTACGCACATAATATGAACATGAAACAAATTTTATGAGATTTTGGAACATAACATCTGCCAAGAAAGTTTCAGATAAATTGCAATCTCGAAAGTGATTTTTCCAATTTCGGAAATTACTTTACATTTACGCTTGTTTTATTTTGTAATGTAAATGATTCGATGTAAAATCTGAGAAAATTCGTGATTTTTCAGAAAATTCTCAAAAGGCGTCAAACAATTATAATTCGAATGTATTTCCAAAATATTTTATTCAGAAAAAACCTAACTCATAGAAAGATGTAGTTTCAAGAAATTCAAAATCTCTACGTTGAATTTTTTTTACTTAACAGAACATTTATTTTTAAATCATTTGAAAATCTGTAAATCTGTAATATTATTCATTTTACAAACTATAGTTAATTGATCAAATTCTCTTTTTAAATTTTTATCTCATCAAACATTTATTTTTAAATCATTTGAAAATCTATAATATTATTCATTTTACAAATTATAGTTAATTGATCCAATTATCTTTTTAAATTTTTGTTTCATCAAACATTTATTTTTAAATCATTTGAAAATCTGTAAATCTATAATATTATTCATTTTACAAACTATAGTTAATTGATCCACTTATCTTTTTAAATTTTTATCTCATCAAACATTTATTTTTAAATCATTTGAAAATCTATAATATTATTCATTTTACAAATTATAGTTAATTGATCCAATTATCTTTTTAAATTTTTATTTCATCAAACATTTATTTTTAAATCATTTGAAAATCTGTAAATCTGTAATATTATTAATTTTACAAACTATAGTTAATTGATCAAATTCTCTTTTTAAATTTTTATTTCATCAAACATTTATGTTTAAATCATTTGAAAATCTATAATATTATTCATTTTACAAATTATAGTTAATTGATCAAAGAAATGTCACGTTCATAGACAAAAGACTAATTTAATAAGTCTCAAGAAATTGCTCTGTTCATAGATCTAAAAGAATTTAGCTTAGGTTTAGTAAATTTATCTGTTCATAGATCTAACAGGATTTAACTTAGTCTCAGGAAATTGATGCGTTCATGGGCCTAACAAGATATACATTAGTTTCAGGAAATAGCTTTGCTCATAGACCTAACAGAATTTAAATTAGTCCCAAGAAATTGATTTGTTAATAGACCTAACAACATTTACTTTAGTCTGAGAAAATTGCTCTGCTCATAGACCTAACAGAATTTAACTAAGTATTAGGAAATTAATCTGCTCATATACCTTAAATGATGTACAATAGTCTCAGGAAATTGTTCTGATCATAGACCTAACAGGATTTAACTTAGTCTCTGGAAATTGATTTTTTATGCACCTATCAGGATGTACTTTAGACTCTAGAAATAGCTCTGCTTATAGATCTAACAGAATTTAACTTAGTCACAGGAAATTGATTTCTTAATAGACCAACAGGATTTGCCTTAGTCTGAGAAGATTTTTCTGCTCATAGACCTAACCTAATTTAACTTACTATTAGGAAATTGATCTGTTCATCGACCTAATAGGATGTAATTTAGTCTTAGAAAATGCTCTACTCACAGACCATAAAAAAGTAATTATTCTCACGTAATTGATCTGTCCATTGAACAAACAGGATGTGGTTTAGTTTCAAGAAATAGCAGAGCTCATAGATATAACAGGATTTAATTAGTCTCAAGAAATTGATTTATTCGTTGACCTAACAGCTTGTATTTTAGTCTTAGCAAATTGCTCTGTTAATCGACTTAACAGAATTTAATTTAGTCTCAGAAAATTGATCTGTTCATAAACTTAAAAAGATGCATCAGTGTCTGATAAAATATCTTTGTACATAGATCTAGCAGAATTTAAATTAGTCTCAGGAAATTGATCTATTCATAGATCTAACACGATGAACTTCAGTCTGAGAAAACTGCTCTGTTCATAAACCTAACAGCCTTAGTAAATGGCTCTGTTCATAGACCTAAGTTGATTTAATTAGTATCAGGAGATTGATTTGTTCATAAAACTAACAGAATAAACTTTAGTATCAGGAAATTGCTCATAGAACCAACAGAATTTAAATTAGTCTCAGGAAATTGATCTGTTCAGAGACCTAAATTAATGTCCCTTGCTCTTAATAAATTGCTCTGTTCATAGACCTAACAGAATTTGCATTACTCTCAGAAAATTAATTTGTTAATAAATCTAATAATATTTATCTTAGTCTGAGAAAATTGCTTTGCTCATAGACCTAACAGACTTTAAAATAGTCTCAAGAAATTGATCTGTTCATAGACCTAAATAATGTATTTTAGTCTCATTAAATTGATCTAATGATACATCTAACAATATTTAAATTAGTCTCAGGAAATTGATCTGTTCGGGGACCTAAATAGATCTACATTAGTCTTAGAAAATTGCTCTGTTTGTAGAACTAGCAGGGTATAAACTAATCTCAGGAAATTGATTTCTTAATAGACCTAACAGGATTTACATAAGTCTGAAAAAAATTATCTACTCATAACAAAATTTAATTTACTTATAGGAAATTGATCTGTTCATGGAACTAACACGATGTAATTTAGTCTTACGAAACTTCTCTATTCATGGATCTAACAGAATTTATTTAGCCTCAGAAAATTGATGTGTTAATAGACAAGAAGAGTGTACTTTACACTCAGGAAATAGCTCTGCTCATAGACCTAACAAAATTTAACTTAGACTCAAGAATTGACTTGTTAATAGCTCTAACAGGATGTACGTTTGTCAGAAATAATTTCTATGTTCAAAGACCTAACAAACTTTAAATTACTCTTAGGAAATTGATCTGTTCATAGATCTATCAGGATGTAATTAGTCTCAGGAAATTGATATTTTCATAGACCTAACAGCTTGTAATAGAGGCTTAGCAAATTGCTCTGTTAATCCACTTAACAAGATGTAACTTACGGCTGGGAAGATACTGATAAAGAACAGAAAGGAAATAACAGTCATAAAACCACAATACGTTCAAGCGAACATGTTCACCTGCTTAAGAAACTAAACATAGTGCTTTAGATATACAATGATATGACACTACAGTAGTCACGTGAGACTACAGTGGTCACGTAACGCCCCAGTTCAAAGCACAGATCAGGATTTGGACTTCAACAGACGAACACTGCCGTGCACGGTGGTAAGGGAGGAATTAATTAATAGAAAATTAAGCAAAATATAACAAACAATACCGTAAAAATAATTTCCTAAACTGTGATGAAGAAACAAAATTAGCTTTAAAGTAATTTAGAAAAATAAAATAAGCAATATATATGTGTGTGCGAGTGTGTGGGTGTGTGTGTGTGTGTTTTGCTTATATTGTTTTTATATTTGTATATATATATATATATATGTATATTTTTTTATATATATATATATATGTGTGTGTGTGTGTGTGTGTGTGTGTGTGTGTGTGTGTGTTCCGGGTGATAAACCACACATAATAATAAATAACAAAAACAGATATGGCGATAGAAAATGTAAGTTATATTGAACAAGAAATATACAAACTGGAACGCGATTTAGTCAATTTAAGAATACTGTTAGTAGAAATAAATATATACAGTCTTGAAGTGTAATAGTATATCCGGGTAACTAATTCTAGATCCAACTATCTCCAACTAACTCTGCACCAACATACAACTCAACCAAACTCTCAACTGACCAACTCTATCGTTCTCTCTATAGGCAGGATTATATGTACAGTCATTTGAGTCCATTATATATACAAATATTAGATATGGTTACGCTAACAATCGCCTTAAATCCTACCAATCTCGGACAACACAGCCAGATTAGTTTGTTTAAACATTTAGGCCAACAGCATTTAGCTATTGTGATGGCCAATCCAATCCTCGGACCTCATCATCATCGGAAATCATGAAAACGGTTGAAATCAGTTGTTGATGATGAAAAACGCAAATATGACAATAATATGATAGAACGGTTAGAACAAGTTTCCCTGAATGTTTAATAGAAACCAATTCTACTGTTGCCCCGTAGATCTGATACTGTATGTTAAAATGACACAAGAGGAGGTACCGTTTATTTTTTGCTAACTCGGTCCTATTTAATAAAAGCTTTGATTGAATATAAACAATTCAGCCTTTAATATCTCAGTCACAAAATGTCGCTTTAACATTTTTATATCAACTGAAACGTTTCACAAATAAAATTTTCAACTGATTATAGTGTATTTCCTTTTAATTAGCCACAAAATTACATCAAAGTTTGATTTTAAACATAGCAATAGAACGATAAAATGTTATTCAATTCTTTCAGGTTTATAAATCATCGGAATGAGTCCATTAGGAATACGTAACGTTTGTTCTGGAGAAAGAAAAACTTTAACATCAATGTTTCAATATTAATATTAATTTTAATATCAATTAAAATCACTTTAATATCAATATTTCCTGGGACGCCATTGACAGACAACTGTTTGTGAAATCTGATTTCCCTGGTGAGACCCTGGGAATTTTGGTGGTCAGTTTAGTTAGAAGAAAATGAGAATACATGTGCAGATGAGAAGTTCATAAAAAGATTTATTGAATATATGAAAAGTTCAGTTGTGAATTTATTCGGATCGAAATTATTTTTCAAGATGCGTTTCAATTCAGATGAACCATATTGACAAATGAGACAACAATCTTGCGCCATTTTTGTTTCGGCTGCTGTACGAATATTGAACGGAAATTCAAGGAACAGATAAAACTCTACAGAAAAATCATCATCATCAGCCTTCTCCTCCTCATCATCATCAGTTATCCAAGGAGAGCTATGATTTCGAAAGTAAAATATTCACAGAAGCTAAACTGAATTTATGCAAAAATCATTTCAATTTTCACTTTCAGAGAATATAGAAAGATTTATTTTCAAAAAGATATTTACAAAAATTTAAAGAGTACAATTTTCAGCCCTGGAGAACGATCAAATATTGTTATAACAAAATGAACTCACTTATAATTTTTTCTTAATTAACAAGAAATTCGAAATAGTAAGTTACATATCACTAATAAATTATATATAATATTCATTTCAATATTAAAACTATATGGGGGATATTTTACATTCTATATTTGTGCATGCTCGTTGTTTGTTTTTTATTTTTGTCCACTACACAATATAGTAGGGTCAGTTGGGCACCATCTGTGAGAAAAAGAGCACCATGACACAATTCACTCCTCCAGAAATTTGAAAACAGCCTGTTGTACTTATTGGTATTCACGCCGGGAGCTCCAATACTCATATTACAGAGTGTTCGGGTGTCAATCCGATGACAGTTCAGAGCATTCGAAAAGAGTTGAATGAGTTTAATTGTGATTACGAAGGATTTTAGAGTGATGACTAGTAATAGCGACGTTATTACTCCATTCATCTTCCCACAGGGCCTCAGACTCAACACAGAGACCTACATTAAGTACCTTGAGAAGATAGTGCAGGCTTGTGTTAAGAGGGTGGCTGATGGAAGATTCTATGTCTGCCAACAGGACTCTGCACCATGCCACACAAACAGGAGAACCCAATCATGGCTGTCAGACAATTTCTGAGACCTCATTACTACTTACATCTGGTTACCTAACTCCCCAGACTGCGACAATGTTCATTATTATATATGTGCTGCAGTTGATCGAAAGGAGTCCATTCAGAAGAATTTTAGGAGATTCCAAAGACATCCGGAAGCCGTCGTTGAAGCCAATGATTTAATCGAATAAATTTACTTTTTAGTATTTCAAGATATTTCTGTGTGAGTTTGGTAAACACATCTGTTAAAATGAGATGATAGTGTTATTTTCATTTTTGCGTAATTTATACAATTAATCTATCTCACTCCATATATATATATCGGGTTTCAATCCTGGCTAGAAGCAATCAGATGTTTAACCGTACTGATGAGCTGTGATAGAGCGAAAGAGATCTGTCTGCGGATATATATATATATATATATATATATATATATATATATATATTGATACAGAATGCTAGTAATATATATATTGATACAGAATGCTAATTTGGATAGATGTTTTACTGAGGGATATATTTATGGATATTTGTGTCCTATTCTTAACCCTGGAGTAGCATCAATTGATTCTGGCAGATAAAATAATTAATAGATCTGTGGGTAGTAAGTTATGAAATTCATTTATATTTTTTACTTTAAATAAGGAAAAAAATTGTTTTTTTCTATAGTGTACGTAACTAAGAAACTTGTTAAGAGAAAACAACAAATATGGGTAATGCTGTGAGTGTGATCTATTTGACTTGCAATAAAGAAAAAAGACGATCCCAGATTATATTCTCCATCAAGATTATAATCTGGGATCGTCTTTTTTCTTTATTGCAAGTCAAATAGATCACACTCACAGCATTACGCATATTTGTTGTTTTCTCTTTCATTATTTGCTATCTGCACAAACGAAAATCCCGTACACAAACCGCCCATAAACGGGAAGAGATCACAACTTAAAAAATAAAGAAAAATAAAAAACTCACTATTCTGAGTTGTGCGAAGTATCGACAACTTTTTTTTTGTTGTTTTTTTTTTGTTTGTTTGTTTCTTCTCTACTATCGGAAATGTTCGAAATATCATGACCGGAAAATGATTTTAAGAAGAAAATTAGTTTGACATAATCATGAAAATCCAGTTATGAAAATAAAAATAAAAATAAAAATGAATTTTTTAACCTTATTCTTTATACTGATTAATATATCTCCAGTTCTATTTTACAAGCAAGGTTGCCATATTGAGCTAACAAGTATCGAATTCGACTACATTTGCAACTCTAACGAAAATAAAGTGATTTGACTTTCTTCTCATGCGTAGCTACGCTGGGGTTAAATTATTAAAAAACGTAGTGAAACTCGAAATTTAATAGCACTGCCTTTAAATTCTGCCAACATCAGTTTGTTAACTCTAATATATTCAAACACTGATTTGAATATATATATATATATATATATATATATATATATATATATATATATATATATATATATGCGTTTGTGTGTGTATGCGTGCTGTGTTTTGGCTCGACTATTTATATATGCTGGTCAACGGTGCATTATGGTTAGTGAGGTCTATTGTATTATATGTTGGGCAGTAACGGTGATGTCTAAATTTATTCCCGATGATATTGAGAGGAAGTAATTGTAGATTTGGATGTAGCTATTGGATCCTTTTGTTTCTCAACTTTTTACTTCTCATTTTACTTTTCATTTATTATTAAATACTTAATTATTGTTAATTATTATTAAATTTACATGTATCTATATTCGTAGTTTGTTATTTTTTTTATTTATTTAATTTGTTTGTTTATTTAAATTTTTTGTTTATTTTAATTTTTTCACAGGTTGGTTATCCTATTTGCTTAGCTTATAGTGCATATATCTGAATTTTTATGATGGTATTTTACAAGGCGTTTGTTCTCAGTTTTCAGTAAAAATCTGTTTTCTTTTCGACATTTTGTAATGTTCTTATCGTTTATTTAGTAATTTGTGTTGGTCTGGGTAGGTGATTATAGCTATTTTCTTCTCAAGACAAATTTTAGAGTTTTGGGTGTTATTGTTGTAGGCTGATGCTGTTTTCTTTGTTTTCCGTAATATTTTTGGTGTAATTTGTTTTTTGCTTTAAATTTCTCATAAATTGTTATAAAGCATTTTGCTGTTCGCATATTTTCTATTTGTAAAAGTTGTTTTGTGCGCCTAGTTTCTTTGTTTCTATCGTCCTACAGCTACTTCTATATATACCTTTTCTTCGTTATCTGATAATTTTACGGTGGCTTGGTATATTATATTCTTTTGCAAGCAATTGCTATATCAAAGGCACTCGTTCTTTGCTCTGCAGTTACAAGTGGCTTCAGTTTGTGCAGATGATTTGCCGGTTATTTTCTGTTATGCTTTTGATTATTTACTTTATATTCTCGGTGCAAAGGCAGCTGACTTTTATAGTGTTGCTGTTAAATATCTTGTGTATAATGCTTGATTGGGGGAAGATTTTGTGTATGAGTTGAATGCATATTTTCCTAGGTTTGTGTTTATTTTTGTACAATGAGTTAATCCATATAATGTTTCTTTTGCTGTTGAACTGTGTGATGGGTACGTGAGCATTACCGAAAAGTAACTAACTGTTATGGCTCTTTCATAATATTTGTGGTTTAGTTTAAAATGGCTTCATTGTAAAAATTATCTGATAACCTGCAGTTAATCGATTAGAGGCTTTTGCTTGATTATTGCCGGTCGGTGGTTAGAAGATATGTGTGTATAGAGTGGTTTTCTATATTTTTCATAAATTATTTTTTTAAGGTTGAATGTGAAATCTAGGAAATTTACTTTTTCTAGGTTTGTTTTTACGTCTATGACAAATCCCATATTTTCTCATTTTCATGATAATTTTTTCAGTTTTATCTGTGTTCGTTTTCTGATACATTTATTTAGGACTATGAGACCGTTATCCCTGTAGAGGCCTTTAACATTTTTACTAATTATTCTACTTAGTTCATGTAGAAAATATATACCTATAAGATCGATGGCCGTGCATTATCAAAACTTCTCATTGTAATGATTAATGTTCTATCTTTCTTTAACCACGTGTCTTCGTTGTGGGCTAATAGCGATTTTGGCATATTTTATTAATTTTTTATTCGTTTCTGTTTCTTTTTATTTGTTCTTGAGCTAAGAAGAAGACTTCATTCAGCATGAGTTTGTTTATAAAAATATTTTATATCTAGTTGTATAAATACGCTATTATGCTTGCTTTTTAGATTGTGGGTCCAGTCTATATTAGGTTTTGTGTTTTTTCCACTGGTTTACTCTTAATTTTGTCCTTTGTTCTGAATTACTTTATTCAAATATTATTCGACTTATTTTAATATGTACATTATTTACATTGTTCGAACAGTTGTCTTCATCCGTATTGTCATATTCTGTTCGAAATTTTAGCACATGAAAAAGGCCAAAACGCACAACGTCCAAAAAGTCGTAAACATGGCAATAAAGGTGGGGACATCAGTTCGAACAGTATAAATAATGAAAATATTACCTCATATCAGAAGTAGAGACAATTTTATATCTAGTTGTATAAATACATTATGATGTTTGTTTTTTAGGTTGCGGGGCCAGTCTATAGTTGTTTTTTGTGTTTTTCCGATAGTTTACTTCTAATTTCGTGCTTTATCCTAAGTTATTCCAGTATTATTTGATTTATTTTATCTAGTTCACTTTTATCAGTTTGAATGTTAGATTTGTTTTGACTTTTTGTGATGTTGTAGTGTAATGAATGTCAATGATGTAATAAATGTCAATTATGTTGTAGTGTAATGAATGTCAATGATGTAATGAATGTCAATGATGTTGTAGTGTAATGAATGTCAATGATGTAATGAATGTCAATGATGTTTTAGTGTAATGAATGTCAATGATGTAATGAATGTCAATGATGTTTTAGTGTAATGAATGTCAATGATGTTTTAGTGTAATGAATGTCAATGATGTAATGAATGTCAATGATGTTGTAGTGTAATGAATGTCAATGATGTAATGAATGTCAATGATGTTTTAGTGTAATGAATGTCAATGATGTAATGAATGTCAATGATGTTGTAGTGTAATGAATGTCAATGATGTAATGAATGTCAATGATGTTGTAGTGTAATGAATGTCAATGATGTAATGAATGTCAATGATGTTTTAGTGCAATGAATGTCAATGATGTAATGAATGTCAATGATGTTGTAGTGTAATGGATGTCAATGAAGTAATGAATGTCAATGATGTTGTAGTGTAATGAATGTCAATGATGTAATGAATGTCAATGATGTTGTAGTATAATGAATGTCAATGATGTAATGAATGTCAATGATGTTTTAGTGTAATGAATGTCAATGATGTAATGAATGTCAATGATGTTGTAGTGTAATGAATGTCGATGATGTGAATATGTCACTGATGTTGTAGTGTAATGAATGTCAATGATGTAACGATCAAACAATGATGTTTATAATGAATGTCAATGATGTAACGAATGTCAATGATATTTTAGTGTAATGAATACCAATGAATATCAATGATGCTGTAAATTATAGTAGATATTAATGTGATGTTGTAGTGTAATGAATGTCAATGATGTAATGAATGTCAATGATGTTGTAGTGTAATGAGATAATATTGATGTAATGAATGTCAATGATGTTTTAGTGTAATGAATGTCAATGATGTAATAGATATCCAATGATGTTGTAGTGTAATGAATGTCAATGATGTAATGAATGTCAATGATGTTGTAGTGTAATGAATGTCAATGATGTAATGAATGTCAATGATGTTTTGATGTAATGAATGTCAATGATCTAATGAATGTCAATGATGTTGTAGTGTAATGAATGTCAATGATGTAATGAATGTCAATGATGTTGTAGTGTAATGAATGTCAATGATGTAATGAATGTCAATGATGTTGTAGTGTAATGAATGTCAATGATGTTTTAGTGTAATGAATGTCAATGATGTTGTAGTGTAATGAATGTCAATAATGTAATGAATGTCAATGATGTTTTAGTGTAATGAATGTCAATGATGTAATGAATGTCAATGATGTTGTAGTGTAATGAATGTCAATGATGTAATGAATGTCAATGATGTTGTAGTGTAATGAATGTCAATGATGTAATGAATGTCATTGATGTTTTAGTGTAATGAATGTCAATGATGTAATGAATGTCAATGATGTAATGAATGTCAATGATGTTTTAGTGTAATGGATGTCAATGATGTAATGAATGTCAATGATGTAATGAATGTCAATGATGTTTTAGTGTAATGAATCCTTGTGATCCAATATATTCAGTCGTCTATGTCCAATGTTTCGGCGATTCTTTACCATTTATATTTATATCGTATGCTGTAGTTTTTCGTGCCTTTCTGAAAACTTTAGTTATATTATCCTTGTGTACTGTGTTGTTTAAGAAATTTAGTTCATATATATATTTCTAGTTTTGTCCACTAAATACGTTAAAAGAATTGTTTATTTAGGTTCTTTCTCCTTTTAGTTTTTTTCTGGAAACATCTGGTTATGAAACTTTATGGTTCTAAGTGTATTTAAGTGTAAGGTGTATTTAGATTGTCACACACTTTAGACTGATTTCGCTTATAACAGTCATTGTCAAGAAATGAATGTTATCGATATGACAAGCAAGTTCTATTTGACGAATTGCTGTCGTTTTTAGATTGCTGGATTTGAAATTGGAATCGATTCAAGTGATGCCAATTATAACAGCTAAACAGACGGAAAAGCATTATTGAATACGTTCTTTTTATAATACTACACACAGTCAATAAACCAACACCAGTGAAGAAATATATTTTATTTAATTTTGGTTGTTTCTTTTGTTTTATAATGTCTTCTGGAATTTTGAGACTTTCGCATAAATATCCGGAATAATTTTCACCCATAATTTAATTCATAATCCTGGATCCTACATCTGCGTTATCAGTCGTAATAAGTGTGGTTTTTCTTTGTTTTTTTTGTTTTTTTGTTTTTTTCATAAGCGTTTCACCCCGAGCAAGGCATTTCACTACCACTATTGCGCAGGGGGCTACATAGAGTGGAGAAAGGATGGTTAAATATAGGAAATGTCAGAAGGTGGGTGATAGGCGGGTAAGGATACAGAGAATGATGAGTAGATGTTGAGAGTGTTGGGAGAATAATTGGAAGTTAGTGTGATAAGAGGTGTCGATTGACCCTACATTTAAACACCTGGAGATTGTAGCTGTCAGGAAAGCAGACATATGGAAGGGAATTCCACAGGCGGGAAGCGCAAGAAAAGAAGCTGTTGGAGTAGAAATTACGGTTACATCTTATCTGTTTAACTTTAAACGGGTGGGACCTAGTTGCTAATCTAGTATCTCGTGTAAATTCGTGCCTAGGCGGCACAAATGATCTAAGTTCATCGGAGCAGAAGCCATGAAAGTATTTGTAGAAGAGGCACAGGGAAGCCACATCACGCCGGTGAGAGAGTGGTTGCAGCCGGTCTGCCAAGTCAGTATCAACCACGTTACAGATTCTCCTTTGTATTTTGTCAAGAAGCCCAATGAGAGTAGCAGGGGCACCCGACCAGATGTGGCAGCAGTATTCAATACATGGGCGGATGGTAGATTTGTATATGTGCAGGATAGATTCTGGGCCCTGCACACAGAGCCGACTTTCATAGCGGCGGATTTGGCAATGGATTCGATATAGTCATTCCATTTGAGGTCCGCCGAAAGTATAAGGCCTAGGAGGCGTAGTGTTTTACTCTCTGGGAGGCAAGCCTGTTCCATGCTAATGGGAAGTAGATGCGATTGTCTATGGTGGTTAGTTGATAACAGCTTCGTTTTAGAAGCATTGAAATTTAATAGCCATTTCCTACCCCATGCCACTACGGATTGGAGGTCCTTTTCAAGCTCGGCAGCGAGGTTCGCTTTGTCGCCCACACCGGGTTTTTGATCGAGGCGAGAGTAGATTGTGGTGTCATCGGCGTACATGTCTATTTGGGATCTAATGGCATCGGGGAGATCGTTAATATAGATCAGAAAGAGCGTGAGACCTATGATAGAACCTTGAGGGACCACCGCGTTCGTATGGTAGTTTTGGGAGTCATGTCCATTTAATATTACCTTCAATATGCGGTTAGAGAAGAATGACTGGATGAGGTCAAACAGATGTCCAGTAATACCGTAGCTCCGCAAGTTTGCATAAAAGGACAGCGTGCCAGACCCTGTCGAACGCTTTGGAGATATCCAAGGCAACGGTTCGGGCTTCACCATTCTTGTCAAGAGTCCGGTATATGTACTCGGTAATGGTCGTTAGCATATCAGCAGTAGACCTGGTGAAGCGAAACCCGTACTGTTTGTCAGAGAGAAGCCTGTGGGCCGTGAGATGCTGAATCACCTCTTATTTTTATCTTTAGAATGTTGGTGGTATTTTTATCTAATTTTCTACATTTGCTTGTATTCAGGATAGAATCAAGTTTTTTTTTTATTATTGTCAGTCTTACTCAAAATAAGTTTATTATAGCGCTTCTTTAACATATTGTTTAAAAGTTGACTTCTCATTCATTTGTAAGTTTTAGAATTAAGATTTCACATTTTTAGTCTGCTTTTTGGTGGAGCGGTTTTCAACTGAATCTAAAATGCAGAAACAGAATAAATCATACAGTTTATGTCTTTTCTTTTTAATCGTCTCACCCCGAGCAAGGCGGTAACGCCACTGATGTGCAAGGGCTACATAAGAGTAACAAGATTAGGTAGAAGAGAGTGAAGAGAAAGACGAACTAGTTAAAAAGGAGTAAGAGAACGATATACAGGGTGGTGAAAAAAGAACTAGTGTCAAGTGTTTAAGAGATGAGAATTGACATTGCATTTAAACTCCTGGAGGTTGTAGCCATCAGGAAAGTAAGAATATGGAAGCGAGTTCCACAGGCGGGAAGTGCGAGAAAAGAAGCTGAAGGAGTAGAATTGTTGTCTGCATTTGGTTGATCTAACTGTGAATGGGTGAGACCCAGCTGCCAATCTGGTTGCACGAGTAAACACCTGTTGCAGATGCACCAGTGACTTAAATTCGTTGGAGGAGAAGCGATGAAAGTATTTATAGAACAGACAAAGGGAAGCCACATCACGTCGGTGGGGAAGTGGCTGGAGTCGCGCTGTCAAGTCGATACCTATCACATTACTGATTCTTCTTTGGAGCCTGTCAAGGACACTGAGATGAACAGCAGAGGCGCCTGACCATATATAGCAGTATTCCATGCACGGACGAATGGTTGATTTGTATAATTGCAGGATGAATTCAGGCGGGAAAAAAATCCTGGCCCGACACAGTGACCCAACCTTCCTAGCAGTGGATTTAGCTATTGACTCAATGTAGTGGTTCCACTTGAAATGAGAAGAGAGGTTAAGGCCGAGGAGGGGCAGTGTGTTACTCTCAGGGAAACTCGCTTAGTCCATGCTTATGGGAGGCAGGAGAGGTTGCCTGTGATGATTGTGTCTAAATATTTCAATATAAATAACCAAAATAATATTTCCTCACAATTTACTTGAGTTTTTTCGATCCAATTTTTGCGTTATTTATTTATTTATTTATTTATTTATACCTTTAGAATGTGGGTAGTATTTTTTACAATTGATTGTATTCGAGATAGACTCGGGCCTTTTTTATTATAGTCAATATTATTCAAGATAAGTTCATTATAGCGTTTTTTTAACTCTTTGGTTTAATATTAACTTTTAGTTTTTAGCTTTGAACAACATTTTTAGTCGTTTTTTTATCTGTTGTTGTTTTGTTTTCGTTTGTTTGTTTTTGTTTGTTTTTCTTTTTTTATCTTCACAGAATATCCAATGCCCAGATTCTACTGTTTGTGGGTTTTATCATTTCCGTATAAGGCTTACGGCCATATCACGTTGAATACACCGGTTCTCGCTCGATCACCGAAGTTAAGCAACATTGAGCCTGGCCAGTACTTAGATGGGTGACCCCTTCCTGGGAATATCAGGTGCTGTAAGCGTTTATTGACGGATGTACGTTATGATGCAGTGAATATCGGCTCGGAAAGAGAAATCGGTGAGCCGAGTTCGAATTCCAGTTGAATATCTTGCATTCACTTAAGCACTGGTACCTTTGGAAAAGGTGTTAATCAGTCCCTTCCCTCCAGTTATGGGTTAAATAAGAAAAGAAAAAAAGTATTACTAGACACAAAACTTATATAAAAACAACAAAAAATTGTTGACAGAAAAAGTTATTGCCAGCAATAAATAAATAAAATTCAGTTGACAATAAATGACCCACCGAAGTTGATATGCCATAAAAACAAAACAACCAACCAACCATTTCCTTTAAATAGGTTAAATAATATTCACCCGCAATTACCGATGTTTGCGTTATTACTTGTAATGAGTTTATTTATATCTTTAGAACGTTGATGGCATTTTTATCTAATTATCTACATTTTGTTTTATTCAGAATAGATTCAGTTTTTTATCAGTTATTCTTATTCAAAATAATAAAATATTACATGTTTATTTGTTCCTAATTATGTTTTAATTCATTTTAATGCTTCTTTAATCCCTCGTTTAATTATTGACTTCCTCATTTATTTATGACGTTTTTTTTTTTTTATAAGCGTTTCATCCCGAGCAAGGCATGTCACTGCCACTACTGCGCAGGGGGCTACGTAGAGTGGAGAAAGGATGATTAAATATAGGAAATGTCAGAGGGTGGGTGATAGGCGGGTAAGGATACCGAGAATGAGGGTTGGGTAGATGAGAGTGTTCTGAGAATAATTGGGAGTTAGTGTGATAGGAGGTGTCTATTGACCCTGCATTTAAACACCTGGAGATTGTAACTGTCGTGAAAGCAGACTTGTGGAAGGGAGTTCCACAGGCGGGAAGCGCGAGAAAAGAAGCTGTTGGAGTAGAATTTACGGTTACATATTTGTTTAACTGTAAAAGGGTGGGACCTAGTTGCTAATCTAGTATCTCGTGTAAGTTCGTGCTTAGGCGACACGAGTGAACTAAGCTCCTCGTAGCAGTAGCCATGAAAGTACTTACATCTTATCTGTTTAACTTTAAACGGGTGGGACCTAGTTGCTAATCTAGTATCTCGTGTAAATTCGTGCCTAGGCGGCACAAATGATCTAAGTTCATCGGAGCAGAAGCAATGAAAGTATTTGTAGAAGAGGCACAGGGAAGCCACATCACGCCGGTGAGAGAGTGGTTGCAGCCGGTCTGCCAAGTCAGTATCAACCACGTTACAGATTCTCCTTTGTATTTTGTCAAGAAGCCCAATGAGAGTAGCAGGGGCACCCGACCAGATGTGGCAGCAGTATTCAATACATGGGCGGATGGTAGATTTGTATATGTGCAGGATAGATTCTGGGCCCTGCACACAGAGCCGACTTTCATAGCGGCGGATTTGGCAATGGATTCGATATAGTCATTCCATTTGAGGTCCGCCGAAAGTGTAAGGCCAAGGAGGCGTAGTATTTTACTCTCTTTCTCATTATTTATGCTTTCAGATGTTGAGTAACGTGATTAGTCTGGGTTGAGTTGTGTTGATTTTAATTTTATCTTGTTGTTTTAAGCATCGTTTAAAGAATATTTCAGTCATTGATTTTTAATATATTATTACAAATTTAATGCAATGTCGGTTGTTTGGTCGTATGTCGTGTAATCCAATTGCTGTTTAGTGTGTTGGTCGTCAGGAAGATTTATATAAGTTTTTATTACCATTTTACATTTAATGCGCTTCTTTTTATTCAGAGCAGAAATATCCTTTTGTATTTTCTGGCAGTTATGAGAATGGTAGAAATTTTCAGACTGACGTATTTTTATTTCCGCGTGGTGATAATTGATCTTTTCCTTCGATGACTTCTCTTTCTATGAGAAAAACGTCGAAACTTCATTGTGTTAGCGTCTTTCTTGATTAAAGATGCTTATAAGTTTAGCAACAATTTATCCAAACATATTCTAGTAAATTCCATCGACAAGATCTGTATATTCAACTCGTTATACTTATCCTATATACGTTATGGTGCAGTGGATATCGGCTCGGAACGAGAAATCGGAGAGCCGAGTTCAAATTCCAGTTAAACTCATTATATTCACTTACGCACAAATGTCCTTAGCGAAGCTATTAATCCATCTTTTCTCCTCCAGCTATGGGTTAAATAGCGTAACAGATTGGGTTCTACTGTCTTGGTTGGCAACCAATCTACTGTAGAAAATAATACTGCGGGAAAATCTCCTGCTTAGTCATTTCGCCTAAGCTTATATCATGCTGGTACTTAACTGGCTGATATAGGCATTGAATTTTGAACAAATTGCTCAAAGCCTATTGCTTTAACCGAATTCTTCAAGTACTTTCAACCATCACGGATATTATTAAGAAATGGCATCGCTAGTCTGATAAGCAATATTTTTTTGGCTAAATTGTGGCGATTTTAGATTACTGGAATTTAAATTGTAATTTATTCAAAGGGACTTTATCTATAAGGGTTAAACAAACAGAAAAGCATTTATCGAATATATGTAGGTAATTTTTAATAGTTTTAATATCTATATAAGACTTATGTTGTTTATAAATTTATTTGTTCAATCGGAGATTGGAACACTGTAAACAATCAACAATATATATATTTTTTTTTTAAAAATCATATCACCCCGAGCAAGGCGGTAACGCCATTGATGTTCAGGGGGCTATGTAAGAGTGAAAAGATTGGAAAAGAGAAAACCGGAAACCACATCCTAAACAGGGAACAAGGGAGGAGCCTCTTCACCTGTTCAATAGACGTGGGTGGAGTGTGAACCGGGCGATAGTTTAGTCTATCTACTCCAATTAGTTTAGTCTATCTACTCCAATTGCTTCCTTGCCTTGTAAAATTTTGAAAAGTAATAATAACAAAAGAATTATTCACTTGGCAACAAATACCAAAAATAATATAAAACACATCATCTCCTTCAAAAAAATAGGGTGGCCCAATAATTAAGGCCGGCAGTGTATATTTAACATCTCCTGGAGACAACATCCAACTAAATCACAGCAATATAGACATATCCCTATTATTTGTATAATCTTACGCGAAGGCAAAATGTACTTTACAGGGGTAGTTTCGCACAATACCGCAAGTTGCTACAAACTAAAACATTAACCTAAAATATCGAGTGTTGTTCTTAAACAGTCTTGTCTGATCGAGACTTTCATATGAATGTCATATATGGTATTAAAGCTGTTCAGAAAGATTGATTGATTGATTGATTGATTGATTGATTGATTGATTGATTTGTTAGACTTAGGATTTTAAAACCTTTCACAGATTCAGAAATATCTAAACTGTCAGCTGTATGTAATCGCTTTCTCACATTGATGATAAAAATATTTACATGCGAGTAAAACATGTATGTCTTAGCGAGGACTGGCATTATATGATCACAGAAAAATGTACCAGATAATAGAAACATCACTTGAAGAATTTCAACAGCTGCAACAAATAAAACTGTGAGAATATAATGAAAGCTTTAAAACTGATCTATTGTCCTGGAGCTCAGACCCAGCCAAAAGAATATTTGTGTGAAGTTTGGTGAGAATCGGATAAAAATTGTGGATTTGTATAAAGGACATACAAACAGATAAACAGACACACACACAAACATCTTGCCTTTTATATATATATATATATATATATATATATATATATATATATATATTATCGATTTTCTGCATTATTGTAAGAACTGCAACCTTGAAACTTCTGAATATAGTTTCTTATGTCTTTGTCTATGAGTGTACCAAATTTGATTAAAATCGGACCACTCCTTCTATAACCCGATTTTTTTCAATTATCGATTTTCGATATTTATCGGGGGTACCTCGACACAAAGCTTAGCTAAGAACTCTCGCAGACGCTTATAGTACAACTGTGTAAATTTTCAAGAAAATCGGCTCAGCCGTTTCGGAGTCTATAGGTAACGGATACACACACAGAGACACACAGACAACGTTCCATTTATAAATAAGTTTAGATATAGGTTACACAACAACGACACATTCTAAAAGACACACGAGTCATTTATAAGAGTAAAGTTCTGTAAAACAGCATATTAATAAGCATCATAGGAATCATAGTAACATTAGACGGTTCCTTTTAAACAACACTAAAGTAATAGATTGATCCAATTGTAATAATAGACAAAATTTATTAAAGTCATCTACATCAGAAAGAAGAAAGAAATACACGTTAATAAAAATAATTTACAATTTCAATGCATTATAAAAAAAGCATTTAATCTCACACATTGTACGCTCATCGCAATGGCACATGGTAAAAAGGGATTTCATTCGTTTGCAGATTTGTCCGTTAAGTTTAAATATAACGTTGCACTACGAACGACAATTATCCATTTTTTGTTTTAATTTTTGTATGTGTGTGTATGTATGTATGCGTGTGTGTGTGTGTATGTGTGTGTGCTTGTTTTTCATCATACACTAATTAAACAGTCCTGAGAATGACTCACCAAAGTCAAATTTTGTAGCCAACTATTTTAAAAGGTGGGAAAATTTCGTACACAATAGCAATTGCCGTTTTTCCGAAGGATAATTTCTCATTAGAAGAAGATCGACAAACGAAATAGAAACAAGATGCCTATATTCTTTAATAAGTCATGTCAGAAGGAAGAATTACTGCTTAACAACGCGATATTTTTTAAAATATATGACATAGTTCAATATACAATCTTCTTATATTTTATCTAATGTGGGCTGTTTTTATTATAATGGCTTATAGAATTTGAATCTTTCTTTGCAGTGAATTATATATATATATATATATATATATATATATAATTCACTATTATAATTATATATATAATTCAGTATTTACGCTCTCACGCCCTGATTGAGCACTCTGGAAGAATGGTAGACTTTAAAAACAGTAGCTACTCTGGCATGTACGCATCGCTCATTCCGTAATGAATTAGAGCACTCTGGATATTGGGCGTGTATAATGATAATGTATACGCTAAAAAGTCTGCCTTCTTCTACCAAACGCCAATAGCCCAGAGGTAAAATCGCCGACTGAGGCCAATTCGGTCGTGTTTCAATCCTGGGTTAAAAGCAATCGGAGTGTAACCGTACTGATGAGCTGTAATACAGCGAAAGAGATCAGTCTGCGGATGACTATATATATATATATATTGTAATTGGACAGTAATACACATGATTCTATATACATACACATTGCACATATTTATTTACAAGTAAAACAAAATAATTCTTGATAATGGCTAAAAGTATTGCCGAAAGTGCTCAAAAATACAAAACCTTTGGACGATTTGGATATAATTTCGGTTTTGAAAAGAAGCAAATCATAACAACACATGAAAAATTATATAAAAATTTTGACGATAATAACTTATCTGTCATTTTCAACAATTATATATATATATATATATAGTACGTATATTTTGGTATCATCTTTTCTTTTAAACACATTGTATTAAACGATAGACAACTTAGTCTTCTAGATTTTCTTTTGTATTTTCTTCTATTTTCTAATGAGGCTATTTATTTCGAAATTATATTTATGCAAACATTGTCCATATGTTAACCGAATAATTTCGAACGTCATTGTTCATCATCAGGGTCAAATTTTACGGTTTTACAATTTTAAGCATCAACAATTGCCTTGTAGCAGAAAACGTGTTACGACATTTTGAAGAACTAAATAAACCTTAATTTTTTTTAATTCAAGGGAAGTAATAACATGACGTGCAAGCGTGAAAATATGTGATCACGTGGAGGCGTGAATTATCTGATAACATGTAATATTTAGTGTTGCAAAAAAAAATTTAAATACCATAAAAATACATTTCTTTTTTAATCGTGTCACCCCAAGCAAGACATTCCACTGCCACTATAGCGCAGGGGGTTACATAGAGGGATTGGGTATGGGAAATGTCAGGAGGAGAGTGGTAGACGACTTAGGATGTACATAGGGAGAGAGTTGGAGAGAGTGGGTGTGAGTTAATGTGTTAGGAGGTGTCTATTGACCTTACATTGAAACTCCTGGAGGTTGTAGCCGTCGGTGAAGCAAGCATGCGGTAGGGAATTCCACAGGCGGGAAGTGCGAGGAAAGAAACTGTTGGAGTAGAAATTGCGGTTACATTTCATCGGTTTCACTGTAAAAGGGTGGGACCTAGTTGCCAATCTAGTATCTCGTGCAAATTCACATCTAGGGGGCACCAGTGATTTAATTTCGTCAGAGCAGAAGCCATGAAAGTATTTATAGAAGAGGCACAGGGAAGCCACATCACGCCGGTGAGAGAGTCACTGCAGGCGATCAGCCAAGTCGGTATCAATCACATTACAGATTCTTCGCTATATTTTGTCAAGAACCCCGAGGAGAACAGAAGGGGCACCCGACCAGATGTGGCAGCAGTACTCAATACACGGGCGGATGGTAGATTTATATAATTGCAGGATAGATTCAGGCAGAAAGAATCTCCGGGCCCTGCCCAGAGAGCCGACTTTCATAGCTGCGGATTTAGCAATGGATTCGACGTAGTCATTCAACTTGAGGTCCGCTGAGAGTGTCAGGCCAAGCAGGCGTAGTGATTTACTATCTGGGAGGCAAGCCTGTTTCATGCTAATGGGATGGAGGTGCGGTTGTCTGTGGTGGTTAATTGACAGCAGCTTCGTTTTGGAAGAATTGAATTTTACGAGACATTTCGTACCCCAATCCACCACGGATTGGAGGTCCTTCTCAAGCTCGGCAGCAAGGTTCGCCTTGTCACCAACATCTGATTTTTGATCGAGGCGAGAATAAACTGTGGTAACATCGGCGTACATGCCTACTTGTGATCAACGATATAGATTAGAAAGAGCGTAGGACCTAGGATAGAGCCTTGGGGGACACCCGCATTTGTAGGTTAGTTCTGGAAGGCATGTCCGTTTAACACCACCTTCAGTGTGCGGTTAGAGAGGAATGACCGGATTAAGTCCAACAAAAGTCCAGTTAGGCCATAGCTTCGCAGTTTCCGTAGAATGCCGGCATGCCATACTCTGTCGAATGCTTTAGTAGATATCCAAGGCGACGGTTCGGGCTTCACCATTCTAGTCGAGAACCTGGTATATATACTCGGTGATGGTCGTTAGCATATCAGCAGTAGACCTGGTGAAGCGGAAGCCATACTGTTTGTCCGAGAGGAGCCCGTGGGCTGTGAGATGCTGAACGACCTCGGCATTAATAATGGCTTCGAACACTTTGCCAAAGATCGGAAGAAGGCTGATAGGGTGGTAATTTGCGGGGTCCGATGGTTCACTAGTGTTCTTGAATATTGGAACCACAGAAGAAGACTTCCAACAAACAGGAAAGCAGGAGGAAGATAGGCAGAGGTTGTAGAGCTTAGAAAGGATAGAGGAGAGTTCAGGGGAACAATTCTTCAAATCTATGACTGGGATTCCATCCCCCACCACTCGCTTTGTGAGGGTCCAGTTTTGAGATTATGCTAGAAATCATCGAAGGCGTGATGTGGACGTCATTCAATTGGGCCTCAGTTCTAGATGGGAAATCGGGTGTATGGATTCCAGACGAATCCAGAGTCGAATCCGTTGAGAATCTATAGGCAAAGCATTCAGTCTTGTCCGCTGAGGAGGTGAGGACCTCAAATTCGTTTATTAGTGGGGGTATTGAGGACTTACTCTTGCTAAGCACGCGTTTGCAGAGGCGCCAGTAGTCTTTGGTGCCGAACTTGGAGGATGCTATGCGCTGCTTCAACCTGGCAGCAAACAGCATCTTAGCTTCGTTAAGTATCTTTTTACACTTATTACGAGCTGAGTGCCAAAAGGCGCCTGTTTTGGTCCGACGCGTGGCTACGATAAAGCCGGAAGAAGTGATTCCGGTCGGCAATGGTGGCCGAGCAAGCGGGCGTGAACCAGGAAGACGAATGGGATTTAAGCTGAAATTTCCTGGCAGGGATGAATGCATCGATGCCAGCCTTAACCCAGGAGAAGACCTCTGATGCACAGTCTTCGATGGGAAGACTAAAAACATTGTTCCAAGGGACGTCACAGAGGAAGTCACGGAACGAATCCCAGTCTGCTCTTTGATAGCAGTAGGATATTCTGTTGGTCTGGGTTTCTTGGGTAGAGGTGGAGTGGAACGAGATGTTGACAGAAACTACGGCGTGGTCAGAATTTCCGAGAGGGCAGAGCTGTCTGGTGGAACAAGAATTTGGGTTGGAAGTGAAGCAGAGGTCTAGTAGCGAGTCCTTTCCGTTAGGGCTATTGGAAAAACGCGTGGGGAAGTCCACCACTTGCGCATAAATAGGGAATTTAGAATTCAAGGGAAGTAATTATGTGAATTATCTAACTACGCAGAGGCAAGAATATAGTATATTACCAGCAACACATTGTATGAGCTAAAACCTATATTTAAAAACATAACTTTTCCAAATGTCAGAATGCAGTTATAGTGTAATTATTTAAATAAAACAAATTGAAAGTCTGAAGTTTATTCAGTTTTTCTGACTTAATTTTCCATTCTTGACAGGGTTCAAAAGCGTCTCCAAGGCCTTATTGAGAGGGGGATTATTTTCTGCATTCCAACCTCTCTCTCTCTCTCTCTCTCTCTCTCTCTCTCTCTCTCTCTCTCTCTCTCTCTCTCACACACACACACATACACACAGGCAGAGTGTAGCGTGTCTCTTATTGTAATGTCGCTACTACCATGGAAAGTTCTCGGATGAACTGTATCATCTTGTTCCACTAAGTCAGACCTTCACTATTAGAAGCCACCATTCTTTTTGCATAATATCAAACCACCAACACTCTCTCCGTATTCCATTAGTTTCTTTTTTGCAAACCACAGCGTCCTATAGAAGAGACTGCCAAGAGGCTGTTTACATTACAGTCTTGATCTGTTCAACTCGAGAGTCAACCGTTATTTTTCCATCCTATCCATAGAAAGTATCCCCAATGTATCCATCTATCTCAAGTGGCTCTTGGGTCTTGTGCAAGGTGGATCATATTGTAGAAAAATTGATCTGCATTTAATGTAGAATATCCAAAGTTCTAGAATTTTATGTGGAATACTTAAAGATGCAAAATATCCAAACATGGAATGCTCCAAGATGTGTAATTTCTCATGATGATCCTGAATCTATGCAGAATACTGGATATGTAGAATCCAATTTTAATGAACGGGCATGGAAAACCTCTGTGGAAAATATTTGGAAATAGACAACCTCAATGGAATATCCAAAGATGTGCAATTTGTGAGGAATGTCCTGTGATATTTGATCTATGCAAAACATCCAGGGTTCTACAATTTATATGTATTATCCGAAGTGAATAGTTTATATGGAACGTCCGGAGATGGGTAATTGTTGTGGAATATCTGGAAATATTTTAATTTCCAAAATAATTGTCTCCAAGCTATTGATAATATATTTTCTGTTTATGTTGATGAAAAGGATTATTTGTTATTCAACAATAAAGAATTTTTTTCTGACTCGTTTTTAAAAACAAATTGAAAAATTTAATCAATTTTCCGCTAATTTTGTGAGAAAAAAGCTAATTTGAAAATAATTAAAATCAATAATATCTAATTTTTTCAAATAAAAACAAATTAATCTAGATATAATTGAAAAATATTCATCCATTTCACGTATGTCGTATTGCAATGTGTGAACGTGTATTTGTCCGTACCCTCCCAGAACAAAGAAAAGTATCAAATATATTTTCTAGTCACACATATAGAGACACGGATATTTTAACGGTATTAAACATAGTTTGGTTTGTTACTCCTAGATATCATCCTAGGTATAATGATAAACAATATCCGGCCACAAAGCCTTTGATCCAGAGATTTGGGATTGAAGAACATGGAACCACCTGTTAATTGTTGTTCTCAGATCCTCCTTGACCGGATTGGGAGCACCTGTTTGGGAGATTCTCAGCTATGGCCAAATAGTGACTCACCCCAACAAAAAAATCAACAGTATATTTTCGTAGTAAAAGAAACAATACATTGTGGTACTAAATAATCACACTATAACTTTGTTATCTTTAATGAATGTATTTCATATTAATAAAATAAAAGTTTCCCTATTATTATAATATAAATGTATTTACCTTTTTTAGCATCAGTGGTCCGCCAAATTTAAAATTATACCTTTAGTGGGCCATAAAGTTCAGAAAGTGCTCTAGGGGACATCTGTTAATCGTGACAGATGGTAATTCGGGCTCTGATCAGTGGTTATGATAGAACCAGTTTCGTTTTGAGGGAATTAATTGTAACCAGGCAGCTTTTCGCCTACTGGGATGTTAGTATTTCATGGGAAAAGACGTTAATTACTAGATGCGCCCATATATCGTCGTAACTTCAATATAGATGCTTACAAATGATCGGAGTATATTCTTAGATATATAATTTATGTAAATCAGAAAGAAGGTTGGTTCGAGAAGTGACCGCTGGGATCTCCTGCGTTGATCGTTAGAGCCTCCGATGGTTGTCTGTTAATAATTACATTCAGGGATCTACATGTTAGGAAGGATTTTATTAATAGAGAAAACTTTTTAAGTGATTCCATAGCAGGAGAGCTTGTATAGTAAAGCTTTGGGCCACTCCTTGTCGAAGGCCTTTGAGATATCTAGTGCTATAAATTCTTGGACTTGTTTGATTCTGTTATCCCCTACGCGTTCCAGAAGATGAGCAAAATACTAACACACAGGAAAATCTCAATAGAAACGAAGAAAAGAGTGCTAGACTGCTACGTGATGTCAATTCTTCAATACGGCTGTGAATGCTGGACAATATCATCGAAAATGAGGACAAAACTGGAAGCGGCCGAAATGTGGTTCTACAGAAGGATGCTACGGATATCGTGGACTGAGCATTGCGGGGTCCGATGGTTCACTAGTGTTCTTGAATATTGGAACCACAGAAGAAGACTTCCAACAGGCAGGAAAGCAGGAGAAAGATAGGCAGAGGTTGTAGAGCTTAGAAAGGATAGAGGAGAGTTCAGGGGAACAATTCTTCAAATCTATGACTGGGATTCCATCCCCCACCACTCGCTTTGTGAGGGTCCAGTTTTGAGATTATGCTAGAAACATCGAAGGCGTGATGTGGACGTCATTCAATTGGGCCTCAGTTCTAGATGGGAAATCGGGTGTATGGATTCCAGACGAATCCAGATTCGAATTGGTCGAGAATCTACGGGCAAAGCATTCAGTCTTGTCCGCTGAGGAGGTGAGGACCTCAAACTCGTTTATTAGTGGGGGTATTGAGGACTTACTCTTACTCTTGCTGTTGCCTAACCGCGGATTGTGAGCTCCTGTCATAAGATTAAGGCATTGATACCTGTTTAAGAACCAAAAAGGAGGTCAGATTTGTACCGATAAAGACAGTTTCACTCCTGGAAAATAGGAATTTAAAACACTTATATTGGTGTAAAAGATGGTATACATGAGGGTCTCCTTTTTTTCTTTCTTTCTGTTTTTTTCTTTTTTCTTTTCTTTTTTCTTTTCTTTTTTTTTTTTTTTTGAGGTTGTGTTTTATATTTTTATTCAATTTTAGCTTAATTGTTTTCATGATTGTTTTGCTTGGTTTGGTGTATGACTAGTTAGTGGTAACACAGACACCGTTTTTTACTTCATACACTAACTACATACCCCTGAGGATGACTAACGAGAATTATAGTCATCTATTTAAAAAGGCTGAAAACGTTGGCACGTTAACAATTATGATTTTTCCGAATTCGTAATTTGGAAAGAAAGATGGACAGATTCAAAAGACACAAAACCTCTATACACTTTTATTAAGATATGTCTGAAGCAACAACAGCTACCTAACTTCATTGTCTAAACAAATATAAGACATATTTCAGTATTCCATCTCTTTTTATTTTATTTATTCTGGGCTTTTTCTTTTGTATTATAATGTTTTCTAGAATGTTAAGAATTTCTTTGCAGTGATAAATACAGTACCGTGCAAAAGTATTTGATTCTGTTCCATAGATTCATATATAGAGAGAGAGAGAGAGACAGACAGACAGACAGAGACAGACGTAAATTAATAAATGTACATATGAGGAGGGTGTACATATGTATAGTATTATTATTCAGGTGTTAATAAAACAGTGCTCAATGTATGAACAGAACTGTATTATATATATATATTAATAAATGCACATATCACCCTACGACTATAACACGACTCGGAGTTCCATGCGTTATGCAGTAATCAAGTGCATATTTCAAACTGACACTTTCATAGATTTGAATTTAAGTTCAATCGATGTTCATGGGAATTAAATCTTCTAAGGTTATATTACTGCTTTTTTAATAACAAGATTAAAAATATAAATATGCTACGGTTACATGTGGATAAAAATTTTAAATTTAAATTTAAAATTTGAAAATAAAATAAAATAAATAAAAATTAAAATAATAAATAATAAAATGCAGGGAGAAAAATCAAAGGGGCGTAAGTCTTGAGTCTTAAAAATTTAAATATTAAAATTTAAATAAATATGATAAAAGAAAAGAAAAGAACAGAAAAATGAAAAAATAAATTAAGAGATAACATTTAAAATTCGAAATTAAAATGTAAGGAGCAAAAATAAAAGGGGTTTAATTCATAATTGTTAAAAGTAATATTGCTTGAAGAAAGTCAAAATAAGCAAGCATAAAGAGGGATCTATATCAATCTGGGTTTAAGAATTTAAGTAAGTGTTCTTTTCTATGACAGCATGTGGTCATTAAATCACTTTTTATTAAGGAAATTTGATTTCCTGATATAGTTTAAGATGACAAATTTTTCTAAAAGGCATAGATTGCATTCATCTCTTTTTCCATTGCAATGTTTGGATTTAGCTACGATATTCCAGATAATAATTTGGTTCTTACCAATGTTTTTAATTTCCAAAAATGTATGGATAAAGCAGTACTTTAGCTGTAATTACTGTTGTTTAAAGACAACATATGGTTGTTAAATCTTATCTTCCACCTGTTATAAGTGTTTCCAAAGTAAAATTTAACATAAATATTATCCAATAAATTTGAGTTCTATAAACAAAACTTTCAGACATGCATTGGCAATTCAATGGGCGGGTTTTATTTTTTTTTTTTTGGCAATTGTAATTATTTTTAGAAGTGTTATTTTTGCTATTAGTTGGGTGATGGATGTTGTTCATGTGGGCTAAATATTTATTTGATATCATATAATTATGTTGTGAAATATATTTATATTTTAATGCAAATATAACAGACTTTAACATTGTTTTCATTGACTTTTTTTTTTAGTGTGGATGAATGGTAGAAATATTTGTGAACTAAGTTTAGGAAGCTTTTACCAATGTTTATCTGGACATTTTTAATAACAAGATTAAAAATTTAAATATTCTACGGTAACATGTGGATAGAAATTTAAAATTTAAAATTAAAATAAAAATAAAAATAATAAAATACAGGGAGAAGAAATCAAAGGGGTGTAAATCATGAGTCTTAAAAATTTAAATATTCAAATATTACATGTACATAAAAATGTAAGAAAAATTAAAATTTTAAATTAAAAAAAAAGAAAAGAAAAGAAAAATGAAAAGAAAAGTTAAGAGGTAAAATTTAGAATTAAGAATGAAAAATGTAAGGAGCCAAAATTTAAGGCGTTTAATTCATAATTGTTAAAAGTAATATTATGGGGTAAAGAAAGAAAGAAAGAAAGAAAGAAAGAAAGAAAGAAAGAAAGAAAGAATATATATACACATTATCCTACGTCTATGGCACAACTCTGAGTTTCATGCATTATGCAATCATCAGGTGCATATTTCAAATGGACAGTTTAATAGATTTAAATTTAAGTTCACTCAATGTTCATGGGAATTAAATCTTATAAAGTTAAGTTACTGCATTTTTAATAACAAGATTAAAAATTTAAATATTCTACGGTAACATGTAGATAAAAATTAAAATTTAAAATTGAAATAAAAAGAAAAAATAATAAAATGCAGGGAGAAAAAATCAAAAGGGTGTCAATCATGAGTCTTAAACATTTAAATATTCAAATATTACATGTACATAAAAATGTAGGGAAAATTAAAATTTTAAATAAAAATAAAATAAAATAAAAATAAAAATTAAGAGATAAAATTTAGAATTAAGAATGAAAAATGTAAGGAGCAAAAATAAAAGGGATTTAATTCATAATTGTTAAAAGTAATATTGTGGGCGGAAGAAAGAACGAAATAGGCAAACATAAAGAGGGATCTATATCAATCTGGGTCTAAGAATTTAAGTAAGTATCTTTTCTATGAGAGAATGTAGTCATTAAATCACTTTCTAAGCAAATTTAGATTCTTGATATGGTTTAAGATGACAAGTTTTTTTTAAAGACATAGATTACTTTTATCTTCTTTTTCACTGTAATGTTTGGACTTAGCTACGATATTCCAGCTAATCCTTGGGTTTTTATCGTTGTTTTTAATTTCCAATAATGTATGGATAAAGCAGTACTTTTGCTGTATTTACAGTTGTTTAACAACAACATGTGGTTGTTAAATCTTATCTTCCCCCTGTTAGAAGTACCTTCGAAGTAAAATCAACATCATTATCATCCGAATGAATTCGAGCTCTTATAGTGGGTTATTAGTTATAGTGAAGTGTATGTGTGGTGAAACAGAATAGTTTGATTCTGCCTTGTTAGTTAGATGACCACTATAAGAGGGGTATAAAACAAGAAAATCAAATTGTAATTTGAAACAACAATTTATTTACATATAAATCAATTAAGGTTTTTACAAATCAAATTAATTTATTTTGGTTGATACAAGGTCGTTAAAATATTCGTAGTAGTCCTTGCAAAAATGAGTTTATGTGTATGTAGGCAGGAACCGTGAAAATAAAGAGGTGAGGGAGAAAAATAGAGAAAATAATAATAACGATCACCTGACGTTTGTCGAGGGACCTGTTAATTACTGTATTTTGTTTTCTCTCTGGCGACAGTTGAAACTTGTCCGTCTTTTATTTCGTTTGTGGGGCTCAAAACAGTCATTTTGGAATTCACTCCCAGGCGTAATTCTGGCTTTTCCATTAGACGACGAACAATCTTCGAGTCGGTTCGCAAAAAGGGTCCATAAAATAAATTTTGTTTCTGATAATTGAAAATTATTTGAATTTTGTTTTTAGATGTTTCATAGTTTTCTCTTGGCCGAAAAACATTTCGCATCGAGGCGGGAAATTTCACGAGTTTTGTTTTTGGATTCGGATTGTGCTAAGCAAAGGTTTTGTAAATTCGACTAAATTCGTTTATTTCTAACAAAATCAATGAGTCAGTGCTTAGCATTTGAATTTTTAAATCTAGAACTTGTTTTGTTCACTACACTCTATGAACAATATTTTCGGACATGCTCTGACCATTCAATTAGCAGGTTTTATTTTTTCGGCGGTTGCAATTATTTTTAGAAGGATCATTTTTGCTATTAATTGGGTGACTAATTTTGTTTATGTAGAGCAAATATTTATTTGGCATCATAGCATTATATTGTGAAATATATCTATGTTTTTAACACAACTATAACTAACTTTGACATTGTTTTGTTGAAGATTTTATTTAGTGTGGGTGAATGTTTATGAATTAAGTTAAGGAATAGTTTACCAATGTTAGTTTGGGCGTTACGACTGAAGGGTGGCTTAAACCATTTAATGTTACGTTTACGTGATTTCTGCCTACCTTGTTTTTTTTTTTTGTGGGTATTCTAAACTACTGTTGAGTTTACTTTTTTCTAAAGTATTAATGTATTTATTTTTAGAATTGTCAAAAATGTCCTTATTGCTAGAGTTGGTCAGTCAGTTAAGTGCCATACGTGATACACGCTTGGGCGATCATGTCTAGAAAGAGACATGACTGACTAGGCAGAAGATTATCCCGCAGTAGATTGCCATTGCTTTCTGCGGTAGACTGATTGCCGACCAAGGCTATAGAACCCAATCTGTCCTGCTATTTAACCCATACCTGGAAGGAAGAGACGGATTAATACCTTTCCCAAGGGTATTTGCGCGTAAGTGAATTCAATGGATTCAACTGGAATTCGAACTCGGATCCCCGGCTTCTACGTTCCGAGCCGATATCCACTGTACTACAACGCACATCCGCTAGAATTGGTACTTAAACGAAATTGAATAGATTTGTGTAGGTTATTAGTGATTCTCTGGGGGTGATTTGATTCCCGGTTGATGTATGTGTGGTTGTGTGAGTCCTTAGTGTATGGTTTGTACTGGCCATTGCTCAGGTCGAAGGTAACATCTAAGAAATTTACGACTTTAGCGTTAGTTAAGGTGGTAATGGTAAGATCATCGTCTTTGAAAAGTTTTATTAAATCCTTTCTGAGTTTATTCTTTTTTGTGGATTAGTTTTACGGAGGATTATCAATCCGGTAATCTCACTAAAGTCCGATGTTACATAACAGGAAAATGTTCCTAAAATTCGAAAGCAAATAGAGTCCTACCAAGTTGCAAGCTTTTGCAGAATCATCCAGTGAGCATTCCAAACACTTTCGTAATCGCCATTAGACCGAGCAAACTCTTTCCGAATCCTCTATACTCTCCTCAGATTGATACCCAAACACTCGAAATCTTCATATTAGAGCTTCCGGCCCGAATGTCAAGCAGTACTGCCTGCCGTTTTGAAATTTCTGACGACTGAATTGTGTCATGATGCTCTTTTTCTCACAGACGGTGCCCAACTGACTCGACAGGACTGTTCAGTCGAAACAATTAAAAACAACGCGTGAAATTCACAATATAAAATGGCGACAATTTACACATCGCACCATGTACATATGTGTGTGGGGGTGCATTTTTGCTCAAGTACTTTCAAACGTCTCAGTTCTTATCAAGAACTGTGTGTCATGATAATTTTTTATATACGCCATCTAACGACGGAAGCCATATTCTCCACTCTGAAGCCTCTTTTTCACACACAAATACACACACAACGATGTTACTCTATCGCTATTTCCAAGACAAGTGTTTAAATGAACTCTGTTTTTTCGTACCACCAGTTTAGACCGTCACAGCTAAGGCAAGTTCTCGTACTTCCACGTCCATCCTTGATAAATCGACTTCATTTCCTCACAACTTTTTCCAGATGTAAGAAAAATGTTCTACACCATTAATTTTTACCCAAAGAACTGTTACTGGGTGGGACAGACTCCTACGTGAAAGCCTCTTTAAGGCAAGAGTCAATCATTATGTATCCTACTTATCGTCATAATTTTAACTTCCTATTTCCCTTTTCATTCATATTTCACAGCTCATGCGTCAGAACCAGTTTAACAATAACTTCCTAGCTTGAGTGACTCTTGAACATTGTATTGCTTGGATGTACCATTAAAAAAAGATGCACTAGGATCCCGATTGGTAGAATAATAATAATGTCGAATGTGATTCGCCTTCAGCGATCAAATAAATTCTAGAGTAGCAGTTTTGAATAGAAAACAAAAAATGTGATTTCCCTTCTTCCAATTAATTTGACAGGGAACGGTTTTTTTAAAGCAGGACCAACAAATACGGTTTTCCTTTGGGTTTATATTTTTCAAAAACAGACAATTGCTATCATTTGAGTGACGCTACACCCACTTTTGTATTTAATATCAATTAAGTTCTGACTATAGAATTTTGGTGGCCATTGTTATTTTCTATTAAGGATTGTTCTTCTTTCAGACAAATTTGCCCCAAATAAACGGTTTCAAGTTCTAAGTAAATTAAAGAAATTTTTTGATTTAACTAAACAAATTCGATTAAGCGAAATCTAAATTAATTATTTTATGCAGAGATTGTTTTCATTTTGTTATTCCTGAAAAGTAATAAAGTTTTATTTGCTAAATAAAGAAACAAAAATACTTATTTGTTATTCTATTAGCCATTCAGGCCATAACTTTAATAGGACTGTCTAATCAGAAGGCATCAGTAGCCAGTAAACTCTGTCGAACTGAGTAATGCAAATAGAATGAATGTGATGATTCGTAATTTGCAGGCCTTAGGAAAGAAACGCGAAAAGTTATTCTCGACTAATCACCGCACAGATTCTTCACGTTCAAATTTTGTTGTGTGCGCATGCGTCTTACTAACTTCATTACTTCCTACTGTTCGACAATCTCATTTTCGTCTGCAATTTAAAACTGCGTAACTCCATTTCACTAAATCCATTTAATTAATGTCATTGATTGAACGTGGCATGTAGCAAACATTAAATTGTGAGTTTTACAAATAGCTCGGTTTAACAGCTTATCAGTCAATGTTTTTCTCATTATACTATATTAATCCACGCCAGCACACGCATATATATATATATATATATATATATATATATATATATATATATATATATATTAATCATATCACCCCAAGCAAGGCGATAACGCCACTGATGCGCAGGGGGCTACGTAAGGGTAAAAAGAATGGAAAAGAGAAAGCCGGAAACCACATCCTAAACAGGGAACAAGAGATGAGCCTCTAAACCTGTTCAATAGATGTGGGTGGAGTGTGAACCGGGCGATAGTTTAGTCTATCTACTCCAATTGAAAAAATAAAAGAAGAGAGTGAAAAGATTGGAAAAGAGAAAACCGAAAACCGAAAACCGCATCCTAAACAGGAAACAAGGGATGAGCCTCTTCACCTGTTCAATAGATGTGGGTGGAGTGTGAACCGGGCCATAGTTTAGTCTATCTACTCCAATTGAAAAAAAAAGAAAAAAAGAAAAGAGTGAAAAGATTGGAAAAGAGAAAACCGGAAACCGCATCCTAAACAGGAAACAAGGGATGAACCTCTTCACCTGTTCAATAGATGTGGGTGGAGTGTGAATCGAGCGATAGCTTAGTCTATCTACTCCAATTATCACCAAGAAAGAAAATTTAGGGAATATATATATATATATATATATATATATATATATATATATATATATATATATATATATTGTAGTGAGTAGTGATGATGATTAGTGCCAATATTGTTTTTTTCAGTGATTTACTAATAAAAAGATTTTGTCGTAAAGTGCTCGATGTGGACATAGAGATAGAATGTTAATAGGATTCAAATGAAAGAAAAGCCCTGAAGAATGTGGACATCACAATAGTGCCTTCACGAAAACTTCGAAGTCAGCGTAACTGTGCCCAGTTAAGTGATTAACTTCGCCACATTGATTATATATATATACATATATATATATATATATGTGTGTGTGTGTGTGTGTGTGTGTGTGTGTGTGTGTGTGTGTGTGTGTGTGTGTGTGTATGTATGCAAATGAATAAGAACAAAGAAAATGATTACAACGTTCAAAACATTGATTTAAAACAGTGCTCACGATAAAAATAGAGCAATGAATATTTATTAATAATTACGTTAGAACATGTACAAACTACTACAAAATTTTACATTTTGTTCCGACAGTGAAAGGACAATGTCTCATCAGGTAGTTAACAATGATAGTAATAAACCTTCTTTTAATTCTTTTAAGAACAACACTTCCATTTATTTTTGGAATTTTTTCACGTAGGAGGTAAAAAGATATTTTCTGGTCTGCAATTCATTTCTAGCAAACATTTAAGATTTCTCTCTTTTGGTCGCTTCCATTTTTTTCTTCCCTCTCTACTTTTTCGCAACTAATTTTTCTCTTCACTTTCTATTTCTTCTGTATCTTTCTTTTTCCTCTTTTTTTCCTTTTCTTGATTTCTCATCTTTTTTTTTTCTTATCGTTTCTTCCCTCTTTCTTTCCGTTTCTAATATCTTTTTACCTCGTACGGAAAAAAATTTAAAAATAAAGGGAATTGTTGTTCTTAAAAGAATTTTTTAATAAAACGTTTATTACCATCGTTGTTAAATACCTGATGAGACATTGTTCTTTCAATGTCCAAACAAAATGTACAATTTTGTAGTAGTTTGTAGATTGCACATGTAGATTAGTAGATTGCACATGCTCTAACGTAATAATTAATAATTTATATACGGTACTGTGCAAAAGTATTAGGACAAGAACTATTTTATTTTTTATGAGGCATATTGACAGAAAATAAACAATTTAACTAAAGTAATTTTATTGATTTACTCAACAAATGCTTTAACAAGAAAAAATACTTGTTACAAAATAAATTTATTTTTGCTTTGATCTCATCCTTCATCCAAGCTTCTTGAATGCATTTAATGGTATCTCCTGCCAAGCAGCTTGTATTTGTTCCCAAAGTGTGTCTTGCGAAGTAGCATTAGATTTATCAATTCGAGAGGGGGGAATAAGATAAAAACCAGTCATGTCCAAAGATAATAGAATAAAGAAAAGTTTCAAAATAACTTGTTTAAGAGAAAATAGGAAAAATTAAATATAACTTCTTTTTAATACATTTCTTTTACACCTATTTTTAAATAATCAATATTTATTAGCAATTTACTGGCTGTTCACCCTGTATTTGAATTTCCGTGAGGTTTTTAGGAAAATCACCCCTGTCCTAATACTTTTGAACATTACCGGTAGTGTGCAAAAGGCATCAAAATAAAGTTTAAAATCACCCCTGTCCTAATACTTTTGCCCACTATCGATTGTGAGCAAAAGTATTAGAACAGAGGTGATTTTATACTTTATTTCGATGACTCATAAAAGATAAAATAGTTCTTGTCCTAATTTTTTTAAAATCATATCACCCCGAGCAAGGCGGTAAGGCTACTGGTGTGCAGGGGGCTACGTAAGAGTGAATAGATTGGAAAAGAGAAAGCCGGAAACCACGTCCTAAACAGGGAACAAGGGATGAGCCTCTGCACCTGTTCAATTGACATGGGTGGAGTGTGAACCGGGCGATAGTTCAGTCTATCTACTCCAATTGAAAATAAAATAAAATAAAATAAACAAAAAAAGAAAAGTGAAAAGATTGGAAAAGAGAAAGCCGGAAACCACATCCTAAACAGAGAACAAGGGATGAGCCTCTAAACCTGTTCAATAGACGTGAGTGGTGTGTGAACCGAGCGATAGTTCAGTCTATCTACTCCAATTGAAAGAAAATAAACAAAAAGAAAGTGAAAAGATTACATACATACATACAGTACTGTATGTATGTATGTATGTATGTATGTATGTATGTATGTATGTATGTATGTATAGAATAAGCAAAGAACAGGTAGAAAAGGTGTCTTTAATCTAGCATGTTTCAATTATTAAGCTTTTCCAGAGATTTGTTAATACGACAATGATTTAAATTTTTTTAAGCCCAAGAGACACTATGTTGATTGAGGTTTGATTTCATTGGTCAGATACGTGTCATGTTTAGTAAAGCAATAGATGACCATTTTAAATGCCTGTTTATATATGTGTGTCACGTGTAATAAAAGCAATAGATGTATATTTTAAATGTATGTGCATAATTGTCTGTTTAAATGTATACATGCAAAAATAACGCATATGTTAAGCATATTTAAAATATAGACGAATTTTTAAATTATGTGTATAAGAAGAATTAAGTGAGGTTTAATGTATGAAAGTGTGTTTATATGACGGTTACGTTAGTATGTGTGATTAAAAAAACGAAATACATTTCCGTTAAAATTATAGCGAAATAATATGTACAAGTATCAAGCGGATGTGCGTTGTGGTGCAGTGGATATCGGCTCGGAACGAGAAATCGGGGAGATGAGTTCGAATTCCAGTTGAATTCATTGCATTCACTTACGCGCAAATACCTTTGGGAAAGGAATTAATCCGTCTCTTCCTTCCAGTTATGGGTTAAATAACAGGACAGATTGGGGTCTATAGCCTTGGTCAGCAACCAGTCTACCGCAGAAAGCAATGGCAACCTACTTCAGGATAATCTTCTGCCCAGTCAGTCATGTCTCTTTCGAGACATGATCGCCCAAACGTGTTTCACGTATTCAGCCTACCCTACATATATATGTATAAAAAATACATATATATATATATATATATATATATACCTAACCAAACTGACTTTGCTAACCAATCTTTCTTGCCTCTTTCTTTCCTTAACTAAACTTTATTTCCATTAGCACTAATATTTTTTAATTTTACGTCCGACTGGGGCTGAATAAAGCATGTTCTAAGAACCTGTAGGAATGGCTATTACCTAAATAATAAATAGTGAGTTTACTTATGAAATATATATATTTATGTTTGTGTGTGTATGTGTGTGTGTATGTGTGCGTGTGTGCATGCAACAAAAAATACAATCATAAACACAATTTTACTGGAAATGGAAGTAAAAATCTATGTAATTTGAACGGAGAATTTTCAGCTTATTCCCTATCATGCTTTAAAAATTTTTGTAGCCGATTTCCAAAACTAATGTTAACAGATGTTAAATTTTTTTCAAAATCCGTGTTACCATCGATTTTCTAAATGGTAAGTGCAAAACTCTGTTTCTTTATATCCAAATAGTAAGAAAGGAAATTTTTATTGAGAAATAAAAATTTTTTCTAAAAATGTAAAACAAAAAAAACAACTATTTTATGCATACTATATAATTTGTCAGAGAAGTTTGTAGTGAAAGATATCATTGCAACATTAAAATTGAAAATTGAATTAAATTGTTACGTGTATGTATGTAGGTTTGCAAGTTTGTAAGTATATAACTATGTGTGTATGCAAGTATGTGAGTATGTAAGTATGTGTATGTGTAAGTATGTAAGTATATGGGTAAGTAGGTGTTTATGTAAGTATATGGTTAGGTACGTGTCTACGTATGTATATGGGGATGTAAGTATGTGTGTATGTAAGTATGTCAGTATGTAAGTATGTGTATGTGTAAGTATGTAAGTATATGGGTAAGTAGGTGTTTATGTAAGTATATGGTTAGGTACGTGTCTACGTATGTATATGGGGATGTAAGTATGTGTGTATGTAAGTATGTGAGTATGTAAGTAGATGTGTATGTAAGTACTTGTTTATGTATGCGTGGATGTAAGTATGCGGGTATGTGAGTATGTGTTTATGTAAGTATATATGTATTGCAGTATGTGGGTTTGTTATTATGTGTGTATGTAACTTTGTATTTATTTAAGCATGTGGGTATGTATGTGGATTGTGAATATGTGTGTATGTAAGTAAGTGGGTATATAAGTATGTGTATATGTAAGTCTATGAGTAAGTACGCGTTAATGTAAGTATGTGTGTAAGTATATGGGTATGTGAGTATGTGTCTATGTAAGTATATGTGTATTGCAGTATGTGGGTATGTAAGTATGTGTGTATGTAAATATATGGGTAAGTGCATGTTAATGTAAGTATGTGCATATGTAAGTATGTTTGTATGTAAGTATGTGGGTATGTGAGTTTGTGTCTATGTAAGTATATGTGTATTGCAGTATGTGGTATGTAAGTATGTGTGTATGTTAGTATGTGGGTATGTAAGTATGTGTGTATGTATGCATCAGGGTAAGTATGTGGGCATTTGAATATGTGTGTATGTAAGTATGTGTGTATGTAAGTATGTGGGTAAGTATGTGCAGGGCCGTAGCTGATGCTAAAAAAATACAGGGTAAAAATTGCCCGGATTTATTAGTTGACAATGTGATGACGTCATCAGTGTCATCCGTTTCCAGAAACTATGATTTTTGCGGATTTTTTCGGCTATTCCAATGGAAATTAGGCACTGAACGCGAACGAAAGCAGGAATTCGGGTTCAAACTTTCTGAGTATAACCAGTTTTTTTCTCCCAAAATTAATAAATTAACAGATTTTTACTGCGTTCATTCGGATGTTTTCTTCGTTTTTCTTTCTTTCTTTCTTTCTTTCTTCGTGAATTGTTTAGTTTGATTTCTGACGAAGACATTTTTCCTTGCCCGGATTTTCACTATGATTGCACGGATCGGCCCGGGCCCGTGCCCGGTGTGCCCGGTAGTCAGATACGGCCATAAGTATGTGTGTATGTAAGTATGTGGGTATGTGTGTATATAAGTATGTGTGTATGTGTGTATATAAGTATGTGTGTATGTAAATCTAGTAATTGTCAGTGGAGGTAAAATGAATGACAAGAAGGAAATCCCGAGTATGTTCAAGATGACAGACAAAATAACATGGCGAATAGGTTTTTATTTCATTAAACTCTTTTTCCACTTACCTAGAAAAGCTGTATGGTTTATACGAAAATGTCGATCATTTCCGATATATTTTGTCCACAGTAAGATTGTGTTGCTTAGTGTTGTATCGCTGAGGTGGCAGAACGATACCCAGAAGATGTGTGCTGAGTAACTACAGCACAATATCTGTGCTAAAAGAACAATAATGCAAATAAGACAAACACCAGAAGACAGAACAACAAATAGTAGAAGAAAGGAAAAGTTAAGTCGTTAGAGTCGCAGGGAACACAGTCCGATAATAATCGTCAATGGCACTGCAAATAAGATATTTATTTGTATAAAACATTATACAAAATGTGGCACACGGCCGAAAAAGGAGGGTGGTAAAGGATGGTACTCATTAACTACCCTATACCTTGCTAAACATTTTCACAATCTTATCATTAATTAACAATTTGAACATTCCCGACAAGAACCCATCCATTACCTCCCAATATTTCACACATCACAACATATTTACAAGGGGCTTCTAAAAAAGGGAAAACAAACCCATGACATAAAATACAATAATATAAAAATATATTTAAAAGACAATGGCACTGAGAATAAATTAGTCTTTATTTTTACAGCTACCTTGGTCCACATGCTATTCTATCTTGAGAGCGCTAAAGGGGTGACAGCTGCTCTACAACAGTTAGAGAAGAGATGTTATTTAAATATTTTTTGATGCCGTTGTTTTATTTTTACACGGAAATTGCTTCCACGTTTATTTCATTTATAGTATTTCGTAGACATAAATTCTCATGTTTGTAGCAGACTTTTTTAAAATGCAACTTGATTCAATTTTGACGTTTTAAAAAATGCAATTTTTAGAAGACGGATTTTTAACATTTTCATTGTTGAATAAAAACATTCTTTGAGTGGAGTCAATTCTATAAAAAGTATAATGTGCTTCTAATAGGTTCTGGGCAAGTGTAGTTTATTAGTAACCAAAACTTTCAGAGATTTTATGATTATTGCAGTAGATTTAATACTTTTTGGTAGATCTCATTTATGACTTCGTTTTTTACTGCTGATCTTAAGCACTCTCTTGCTGTACAACTGCTCACGACTTGGGAATCAAGAACAAACTTCCATTTTAAAGTTTTTCGGTTTTCTCTAATTGGCACATTTCCCATAACAGTTTTGTAAGACTACTTTTTAAAAATCTTATTACATTTTGCGAATTCAAAAAGGCTTAGAATGACTTTTTTCTTAGAATTCTTACTTACTTTCTTGAATAATCTGAAAGGCAAATATTTTGTAATTAATGCAGTTGAGGAATCATGTCATATTCAGTTAGAAAGATTGGAACTATTTCCAGAACATTCTGGAAGAAACTGTTGGATAATTTTTCTTATGAATGCATATGTGATTTGATAATTCTTCCTGTTCCTCAAATTATTAGAAATTTTACTCTTTATACTTTCTTAACTTTAAATGTTGAATAAGACGGCCATAACTTCTTGATTTTCTAAGAAACTAACATGACTGTAAACAATCAGAGAAAGGAAGAAGAAGCTTGAAGCAGTAATAAATATGGTTCTGCAGAACTGTCCTAAGAATAAACCGAAACGAGGATATGAGTTACGACAAAGTTTTTAAAGAAAATGAAAACAGAAATGACTTTTTTTTAATCGTATCACCCCGAGCAAGGCGGTAACTCCACTGATGTGCAAGGGGCTACGTAAGAGTAAAAGGATTAGGTAGAAGTGAGTGAAGAGAAAGACGAACCAGTTAGAAAGGAGCAAGAGAAGAATGGGAATATAGGTGTGATGACAGTTGCAAAAGTGGAGAGAAAGGAAAAGATATACAGGGTGATGAAGAAAGAATTAGAGTCAAGTGGTTAAGAGATGAGTATTGCCATTGCATTTAAATTACTGGAGGTTGTAGCCGTCAGGAAAGCAAGAATATTGAAGCGAGTTCCACAGGCGGGAAGTGCGAGAAAAGAAGCTGAAGGAGTAGAATTGTCGTCTGCATTTGGTTGATCTAACTGTGAATGGGTGGGGCTCAGTTGCCAATCTGGTTGCACGAGTAAACACCTGTTGCAGAGGCAACAGTGACTTAAGTTCGTTGGAGCAGAAACCATGAAAGTATTTATAGAACAGACAAAGGGATGCCACATCGCTTCGGTGGGGAAGTGACTGGAGTCAAGCCGCCAAGTCGGTACCTATCACATTACTAATTCTCCTTTGGAGCCTGCCAAGAACACTGAGATGAACAGCAGAGGCGCCTGACCATATATGACAGCAGTATTCCATGCACGGACGAATGGTTGATTTGTACATATGCAGGATGGATTCAAGCGGAAAAACATCTTGGCCCGACACTGTGACCCAAACTTCCTAGCAGTGGATTTAGCTATGGACTCAATGAAGTGGTTCCACTTGAGATCAGAAGAGAGGGTAAGGCGGGGGAGGCGCAGTGTATTGCTCTCAGGGAGACTCGCTTGGTCCATGCTTATGGGAGGCAGGTGATGATTGACAGACAGCAGCTTGGTCTTAGACGCATTAAAATTTACAAACCACTTCTTACCTCAATTCACCACGGAATGTAGATCCCTCTGAAGATCAGCAGCGAGATATGCTTAATTAGGAAGTGACAGTTGAAATTACTATTGCAGATAAGGAGGAAAGAGGGCTTGGGTATTGTGATGCTCACAGGACATATTAAAAGCTAGAAGGATAAATGAAAGCAACACATAACCTAACTAGCGAGTTTTAGTATGGTCGAAGAAGCTTTAGGAGAAATAGCAAAAAGACAAAATTTATTAAGAGTTTTGTAACTCTTAATAAATTAGATGAATAACAGAAAATTAGCTAACATCCTGAAAAGACACAGCTCAAAGAAGAAGAAGAAGAAGAATCTTAGCTTTTTGCACTATCAATAATTTAAGCAAAATGCATTGCTCAAATGGTATGTTTTTAAGATGGATTCACCTTTTTAAATGTAAAACAAAAAAGGTCCTAACATTGATATTATTTATCTTATTTGATGAGGAAAATCTCACTTCTTGTTCTCTGTTAACGAAGTTGAGAATTTCTCTTATGAACTAAGAACGAAATCCGACACATAAATGATTTTATGAAAGTCGAATTCTGCATGAAATAAGTTTATACTAATGAGACGCGTCTGAGTGACAAGTCTGTCTCATCGTAACGTTTATCTTCTGATTATAAATATGCAACGAAATTCCAGCTATGGATTTATCACAATCAAGCTACGTTTCAATTACCCACAATAGAAGTGACAACAGCGTTTCCACAGACATACCACACACACACACACACACACACACAAACGTGTCCACACACACACGCGTTTATATAAAGTACACAAAATTCTCTCAACGACTTCGCAACATTTTCAGTGATTTAATCGGAAGCGTCTACTGACCTTTTCTTCGCGCATATACACATATATACACATACACACATCTACATATACACACATCAACATATACACATATACATATGCACACATAGATGCATACATACACATATACACACATACATACATACACACATACACATATACACACATACATATACACGCATACACACATACACATATACACACATACATACATACACACATACATATAGACGCATACACACATACACATATACACACACATACATACACACATACACATATACACGCATGCACATATACACATATACCCGCATACGCACATACATAAATACACACATTGTCATAAATATATATACACATATACATAGACACACATACACACACATTTACACACATACGCATATATACGCATACACACATACACACATACACATATACACACATACATGCATGCATATATACATATATACACAGATATTAATTTTCGTTACCATCCACTATACACTTAAACAGGCAAGCGTTTCTACATAAATACACACATGCACTATCACACACTTTACTGTCCAAAATGTTCGTCCCACACATTTTAAAAATTATCCATTGTTTTAAGACGCGTAACACATGTATTAATAAGCACACACACACACACACACACACACACATATATTAACTAACGCTACCGTCTAACATAAACCTTAAGAGAAAAGGGTTTCCACAAAGACATACACATATACTATTATAAGCAAAATATTCTACGCGCAAACATTTAAAAATAAGTATCCATTGCTTCAATATACGTGACACAAATCTGATTGAATAAAATGAAAGAACAAAATAGGAAACGTTTCTCAGTCTAACATATTTCACTTTTATTAAAACTTCTACAGAAATTAAGTGAAAAAATGAAAATAACAAAGAGACAATATATATTGGTAATATTCTGATTTCGGGTTCATTCTTATTGGTCAGATATGCGTCATGTGCATTAAAGAAATACATAATTACTTTTAAATGAATGTGCGTGAAATATTCTGTGTATAATAGTGTATGTGTATGTATAGAAACGTTTGTCTGTCATACATACGCATGCGCTTTAATACACGTGGCCTATATCTGTCCAATACGTGCCATAGAAATTTCAATTGACTCATCCTGATGTTAAGTCTAATTATTTCTTTCTGTTACTTCAAGTCTCTTCATTTGTGAGGTGATTGCCCAGTATTAACTGCCATATAGCAACACTGGTATTACAAAACAGTTCGGTTCTCTTCTTTGTTGTTTCTAACGATATTTTTATTTCTTAATACTTTACTTAGCTTTTAAAATGAATCTTATGCTATTCCAATGCGCCTTCAGATTTCAGTGGCGGAGTTTAGGTAGAAAAAGAGCACAAAAAAATAAATCCCAAAGGAAGCAAGTCTTAGTAAAGAAAACAGCGATGCTGCTTTGTTTTGTGATAATAGAAAAGTTGACGTTGACTATTTCTTTTCTTTTCTTTTTTTAACAGTTTAAATATATATTTTCTTATAATTTGTCACACACTTCTTTAGCTTTACTCACTGTTTATGCGATATTTGTGTAAATGTTTCATCATTTAATACGTTTAAACTACTTATAACTCAACAATAAAAGAGTGACGTCGGAAAAAGGGACATGTAAATGGGACGGAGGGATTTAAAAACTTGATACTCACAGGACGGATAGAGAGGAAGAGAGACAAGGAAAAGCAATACATGATATACTTGATAGATTTTAGCAGTTGGATGGTGGAGCGGGTGAGATAACAGGAGAAGGGCTATTAAGAGCAACAAGTGATGGGGTGATGTGTAAGGCCATGATCGCCTACGTCCTGAAGGGACACGACACAAAGAAGAAGAAGAAGAAGAAGAAGAAGAAGAAGAAGAAAGGACCGAAAACGACTAACATCGAAATATATAGTCAAATTTATTCAACCTTCACTCTCCCCTCACAAACTCTTTCTTCAAACGAACGGGAGGGGAATACCTCCTCTCTATGGATCCATCGATTTCCATCACACTTACGTGGAAGATTCCAAACGGTTCTTTCACATAGCAACAATTCACCGTTTACAAGGCCCGTGACCACTCGATGTAGAGACTTACGTTAGGAGTGGAAGATAACGGTTGACCCTAACCATGAACAGGTTAAGATTGTAGTGATTGGAGAAACTTCCTCTTGGGCGTCGCTTTAACAGTCCAGTGGTTCGCGTGAGTATGCTAGACTCTAGTCTAGATGAAACGACCAAAAAGGATATTCAATATTAGTGAGATAGAAACAGATATATATAGAGAGGGGAGGTTGAGATTTTTTCCTCTTCTTCAGTGAGTGAAAGGGATTAATTAGACAATGAAATGCTGATTGCAGGCTTCCATAAAACTGTTCAGTCGGCGAATTTGTTAAAAAATTCACTATTTTGAAAACACCTAGTGAGTCATCTCGCGGACAACATGCAAACCACAGGTCGTATTTTGTACAAGCCAAGGTTATATAAGATCTACTTTCCCAATTTACAATTAATATATCACTATTATGCTTTAAGACTAAATAAAAACTATTGGTATTCTACCGATCTATTTGAATGATAACGTACCAGATATTTCGACTTCTTATATAATAAAAATATCTCTCTCTCTCTCTCTCTCTCTCTCTCTCTCTCTCACACACACACACACACACACACATACACTTTCTGTGTGTGTGTGTGTGTTCTCAATATAAGTTTAACTTAATATAACAATGAAATGAACTTTATATATAATTTATTAGTATTTTGTAACTTACTTTTTCGAAATGCGAATCATTTCTTGACAATTAAAAAAATTGTAAGTGAATTCATTTTGTTATCAAAGGACAATATTTGACCGTTTTTCAAGTATGAAAATAGTATTTTTTAATTTTTTATAAATATTTTATTGAAAATGAATCTTTCTATATTCTCTGAAAGTTAAAATTGAAATGATTTTCGCATGAATACAATTTTGCTTTTATGAATCTTTTTCCTTCGACATTATAGCTCTCCTTGAATGACTGATGATGATGAGGAGGAGGAGGAAGAGGAGGATGGTGATGATTTTTCTGTAGAGTTTTATCTGTTCCTGAATTTTCCGTTCAATATTCGTACAGCAGCCGAAACAAAAATGGCGCAAGATTGCTGTCTCATTTGTCAATATGGTTCATCTGCATTGAAATGCATCTTGAAAAATAATTTCGATCCGAATAAATTCACAACTGAACTTTTCATATATTCAATAAATCTTTTTATGAACTTCTCATCTGCACATGTATTCTCATTTTCTTCTAACTAAACTGACCACCAAAATTCCCAGGGTCTCACCAGGAAAATCAGAATTTCACAAACTGTCAATGGCGTCCCAGGAAATCTTGATATTGAAGTTATATTAATTGATATTAAAATTGATATTGATATTGAAATATTGATGTTAAAGTTTTTCTTTCTCCAGAACAAACGTCACATATTCCTAATGAACTCATTCCGATGATTTATAAACCTGAAAGAAATGAATAACATTTTATTGATTTATTGTTATGTTTAGAATCAAAATTACATGTAATCTTGTGGCTAATTAAAAGGAAATACATTGTAATCAGATGGAAATTTTTATGTGAAACATTTCAGTTGATGCAAAAATGCTAAAGCGACATTTTGTGACAGAGGTGTCAAGTGTTGAATTGTTTGTAGTCCTTTTATTAAATAGGACTGAGCAAAAATTGTATTATTTTTTAAATACAGCATCACATCTACGGGCGATAATACAATTGGTTTCTATCTATGTTTCAGTGGGATTTTTTCTTAACTTTCTATCCTATTATTACAATAATTGCGTTTTGTGATGTTCTTCATTAATAAATATGGAAAAATAATGACCAACACAACAAGAAAATAAAACATCAATGAATATAGAAAAATAATAAACAAACACAATAAAAAATACTTAATCAAACAATAACAATACAAACCAACAAGATAATACGAACAAATGTAACTACCGAAAGGACAACTGTCCACTTAATAATGAATGTTTAACCAACAACATAATATACAAAGCTACTGTGACAAATATTACCAATACAAACGAAAGAATTTACATGGGAGCAGAAGAAACATCTTTTTTTAAAAATTCAATAATCACAAAACATCATTTAACACAGAAAAATACAAAAACAACTCAACGCTATCAAAATATATATAGAACCAGAAAGAAAACAACATTAACACCAAAATTAAATGGAAAATAGTAACAAAAAAATAATAACCACCTAACAACAGTAAAAACAAAACTTGTAAATAATGCCTGGAAGAGAAGCTAGAAATAATCAGCCTTAAAAATAAAAGTAAAATATTAAGCAAAAGAAACGAGATAATGGGAAAATGTAGACATGAGAATAAATACCTACTTTGCTACCTAAACAGCAATAACATAAAAAACAAAAACAAAACATACAAACAGTATTAAAAAATAAATAAAAATATGAATACAAACATACAAATACTCAATCACGATAATAAGCAAAAAACAAATCATGCAAATAATATAAATACAAAAAATAAAATACATACAAATACTCAATCATGACAAAACCAGAAAACAACACCAAAACCAAAAAACGAAAAAAAACACACGCAAATCCACAAATACAAAAAATACCAAGCCATGACCCAGAAAACACACGGTACAACAGACCAACACATTAAGAAAACGATCAAACCAATAAAATAGGTCAGTTCAACAAAAGAGCCTAACCCAATTAAAATACCACTTATTCAAACAGCTACACAATATAAAAGAAAAAGATAAAAAAATCAACCAATCATAAACAAAACAATAAGGAAAAATCAACCGATCACAAACAAGACCACTCCCACAAATTCACATCATGTACTATAAAGAAACAAGAAAAAACGGGAATAAACAGCAAACAGCCCTGACGAGTAAAAACATAACGGTGTCCTCACGAAACTTTGAAGCCGGCATGAATCTGCTCAATCAATAAGTACAAACTCTTTGTAGTTATATATATAGTTATATATATATACTTATATATATATATATATATATATACTTATATATATATATATATACTTAAATATCTACTTATATATATACTTATATATATATAGTTACTTATATATATATATATAAGTAAAAAGGTATATATATATATAAGAAGTTTTTACAAAATAACTTATGAAATGGATTAAATCCGACATAGATAGGACGTATATTTTACTAACAAGATATCTCGCGAATATTCAGGCTTGTAGATGTAAATACATATACTGTTTGATTAAAAACAACCGTGCATCCACCCAAATACGAGTATCTATTTAAAAAGGCAGCAAGGATGATGAAATAGAACTCGTAGTTTTGCAAAATCTATTCACACGTCATGGGTGAATAATACAATTATAGCTATTTATGAAAATCATAGTTTTCTTATAATTTTTCACTATTTTAAAATTTTATCTAAGATTTCTGTTCACGTACATCTTCAAATAAGTTCTCATACAATGATGTTTTTAGGCAAAAACTAATTTTAAAAAACCGGACATCAGCAAACCAACGACGTTTTGTAAAATTAAATCATGTCTTTAGAACTGAATTTATTTAAAAACTTCATAAAGACATGATTTAATTTTTACAAAACGTCGTTGGTTTGCTGATGTCCGGTTTTTTAAAATTAGTTTTTGCCTAAAAACATCATTGTATGAGAACTTATTTGAAGATGTACGTGAACAGAAATCTTAGATTTAAATTTTAAAATAGTGAAAAATTATAAGAAAACTATGATTTTCATAAATAGCTATAATTGTATTATTCACCCACGACGTGTGAATAGATTTTGCAAAACTACGAGTTCTATTTCATCATCCTTGCTGCCTTTTTAAATAGATACTCGTATTTGGGTGGATGCACGGTTGTTTTTAATCAAACAGTATATGTATTTACATCTACAAGCCTGAATATTCGCGAGATATCTTGTTAGTAAAATATACGTCCTATCTATGTCGGATTTAATCCATTTCATAAGTTATTTTGTAAAAACTTCTTATATATATATATATATATACCTTTTTATTATATATATATATATAATATATATATATATATATATATATATATATATATATATATAGTATATATATATAAGTATATATATAACTATATATATATATAACTATATATATAACTATAATCGTGGTAACCTTTCACCATTAGAACTGAATTTATTTAAAAACTTCATAATGGCGAAAGGTTACCACGATTCACCAAGTAGGTATAAGATAAGTTGACTGTTAAATTTGTTTGTTGATTCATATGCATGTTTGTGTCTATATACATGTTCGTGTGTCTATATGCATTTTTGAGATTTTGTGCGTATACTTACGGATTCATATGTATATAGGTGTGTGTGTGTGTGTAAGTGTGTATGCTCGCGCGTGACACCATCGTGTTTGCGTGCCTTTGAATACTTGCGTGTATCTGTCCGTGTTAATGTGTAGGAAGTATGAGACGATGTCAGAAGAGAGACATTTTTGCTTACTGTAGATTTCAGTTCCACGGGAGACTCATTGTTCCTGGAAAAAACACACGTTGACCGGAAATATTTTGCGATGGTAAAAAGATATTTGTCATCGACATCGGCAGATTTTGTAAAACCTGCAAAAATAAAATGGCGTCATGAAAACAAATGCATAGGCGATATGAACATTACTTCTGATGAAGACTTTTATAGGAACACGTTGAAACACTGAAAATTAAAAATGTTGGTTGATCCTCATTCTCTGGATGTCTGTAACTGCAGATTTGGGGATTTTACAGTGGATGATCACATTCTTTCTTGGATTCAACTAAACAAATTAAGTCTACGAGAAAAAGAAATTGAACATAAAATAAACTGTGTCAGGGGCAATTTTGCCCAACCCCGTTAATTGCTACGAAACCAAAAGATCAACCTGAAAATTCAGGTCATGATCTTAAATAACCTTGTTAGATTGATATTTTCATATGGAGACTATGCATGGTGCCTAACCCATTCAGAAAATGGTGGAAAAAGGTTTGTGCGAGTAAAACGTGACTCTCTAGGCGAAGATCATGTTTCTTTGAACAATGTGATCTGGCGCTACAAATTCACAAACAAAAAACTGTGCCAGGCAACAAAGATTACATCACTTGAGGACTACCAACAGCAGCAACAACTAAAATGGAAAGCACATGTTAAGAGAAAATGATGACATAACCAAAATGTAATGATTGTACATAACTTCAAACAAGAGGTTAAGAAGGAAACTCACATCAATAGTAGAAAGAGAGATAACAGCTACGGGACTTAAGAAACTTTTTAATAATCATTTCACCCCAAGCAAGGCAGAAATGCCACTGGTGCGCAGGGTATTACAGTGAGAGTATAAAAGTGTTACAGCGGATGTCGAAGAAAGGATAAGGTGAATGGGAATCCAGTAGATAAAAGATGGCAATTGACGTTGCATTGAAACTTTTAGAGATTGTAGCTATCAGGGAAGCAAGTAATAAGTTCCACAAACAGAAAGTGCGAGAAAAGAAACTGATAGAGTAGAAGATATTTGACGGTAAAAAGATGGGACCTTGATGCTAAAAATTTCATCAGAGCAGTTGCCATGGAAATACTTGTAGAAAAACAGAGAGAAGCCACATGACATTGGTGGGAATGTTACTGAAGGCGAGCTGCCAAGCCAGGATTGATAATATTGCAGATCCTCTTTTGGATTTTGTCGAGAACCCTAAGATAAATAACTTACATTCCTCAATAAGGGAGAAAGCTTTTCAACCGAAAATAGTGCTAGCTGCTCGGTCAATGAATGCCAACCGTTTTCTTATACGAAAACGGCTGATATTGCTATTACCACTTCGGCATCATATTCGGTAGCTTCTGGAAATGAGTAGAGTTTACAAACGATATGCTGCTCATTTAAAATTATAATTGTTTGTCTCCTAGCCTGGTTGGCAATCAATGTTAGAAAGTAGAGTCTGCTTAGGTTATTTCGTCGCTGGTTTTTTAAGGCCTATTCAGAATTTATGGACTATTTGTCATTAACAAACATGTTTTATTATAAAACTAATATATGGGCTTTATTAGTCACTTTACTTTTGGGCAATGATGAACAACCTAGTCATGTAGTTGTTATCTATGCTGATGACACAACTGGTTAATCCTGTCATAATTGTAAGACTGATCAGTTCGATAATGTCAAATTGGCAACTGATCGCAAAATGACCTACGATCTGTTTTTAACTAGGATAAAAATTACTTTTTAATTTTAACGGCTCCAAAACAAAACAGCTCTCTCTCTCTCTCTCTCTCTCTCTCTCTCTCTCTCTCTCTCTCTCTCTCTCAGAAGAAGAAGAAGAAGAAGAAGAAGAAGAAGAATTTATCTACGAACCTGTCAGCCAACTTGTGAACATTCCGACACTTACAGTCACCATCATTCCAATCACAGGGTACCATAAGTATGATACTCGGTAAAATCCTTCCAAGCCAATTCTAAAAGAAAAACAAAATATCGACACTGGAAGGTTCAAGAATAATTATTCAGAATCTAAGTAGCAACAGATTAATATCATTAATATATCATTAAGATAATATTAATATCATATTAATATAATATTAATATCATTTACGTTTAATTATAATTTCGGTTGTTATATAAACAATAACAATATGTAAACAATATGCAACAGAAAGTCAGGAAACATATTTTGTTATCTGACACTACCTTGTGTGGATGTATGTATACAAATCTGACATGCTCAAAAGTCATATATAATAGTAATATCTATCACAGAATTAAGCCAACACACAACACACCCATATACATACATACACCCATATACATAGACCCATATGTATACATACAAGACATCCATATACATAAAAAGACCCATATACATACACCATATTCATACATACATACAAGATACCCATATATAAACACAAATACATACATACACCAGATACATACCTCCTAGCTTCCAGATTTGTGTTTTTTTTCTCAACCATAAAACTTACCCCAACATTAATAACGTACATCTAACCAACAGCCAACATCAACAACTTCAGCAAGACTAACTAGAACTTTAATGCATAGACACACCCTACCCATTTTCCTCCAACTAACATCTGCAGGAATTAAACGCAAAGACACTAGTAGACAGACACACAAATACACAATAGAATCTAGATACACAAACACGCACACACACAAACACACACACACTATTAACAGAATTAGACATCAACATGTTAGATCTACCTGCCCAATGAATAACAAACAAGACAAAAGTCTAATTTTCCAGAACGTTCTCTTCCCCACATGTTTCTAAAGTATCAGTAAACTTCAGGGAGAAAGAATTCAAGAGATAAAAGTTTTATGACAATCGACCAACAACGGCTGTTATTTTAATTTTTATTTCATAGTTTCTCCTGTGTGCATGTACCATCACGCTTCAAATATTGATAGTGAGAGAAAAGCAGAATGAGAAAGGTGAGAGAATACTGAAAAGTTCTCGACATAACCAAGACGCTCTTTAAAAAGTCTTACGTGTGTCGAGAATACCTCGTAATCTAGTCCAAGCTATTTAGCTAGCTGGGTAAATACATACATACATACATACATACATACATACATAATGCACATACTGAGATAGATAGATAGATAGATAGATAGATAGATAGATAGATAGATAGATAGATATTATGTCCCTGGAAAAGGCATGGATCTATGTCTTCTTTTGTGAAGACATGTCAAAAGATCTTTTCGTCTTGCTTTGTAAGGTATGTTTGCTAGCCAGATAACACTCACCTTTTTTACAGGTATCAGCAACCAATTTGTAGAATGCAAATAATAGGGCGTGGCAATTTTAAAGAACTACTTACAGATGTCTGACTCTTAACATCTTCCCTGGACCCACGGAGAAAGGCAAGAGAGGTCCGATGAAGATGTGCGTATCTATGCCTAACTACAAAAATCAGGCACAAGTAATAAAGATAGGTAAAAACATTGCCTTATGCTTAGTATCAAGAAAAGACAATTGAAATTTCTGGGACAGGTAATGAGGAAGGAAGGCTTGGAGAATCTGATACTCACAGAGACAGGGGAAAACAAGCTTAAGCAAATGGATGGGAGAGTAGGGGTTGGAAGAAATAACCAGACAAACTTTATTAAGAGATTTTAAAAAGCGATGATTAGAATTCTAATGAAATCTAAATATATGATTTATACATTTTCTTTGTTATCAAGAATTGATAACTGTTGTGGGATCGCCCCTTTGTACATAATAATGGACTCACCTGGGTGTACATTTAATCCTGCCTATAGAGAGAACTACAGAGTTGTAAGTTTAGTCGGAGTTGGATCAGGAATCACAGTTGTAGTTGGAGTTGCTCTGAGCCCTACACAGCTAGAATCAGTTACCCGGGCATACTCTTTCATTTTAAGACTGTATATATTTATTTCTACTTATAGTATTCCTAAATTGACTAAACAGTTTGTATATTACGTTCAATATAACTTACATTTTCTATCTCCATATCCGTTTTTGTTATTTATTATTTTGTGCGGTTCCTCAAACGGAATCCACAACAATAGCAAAAATAATAAACGTTATTCGTCTATATTTTTTATTGGAATGTTTGGCAAAAAATCGAATAATTGCCAATTGGTTCTGATTTTTATAAAATGGTAAATAATATGACTTTCCTTATAGTTCACATATTTTAATAATGTTTATAAATTTATGAATAAAAATGTTCATATTTATTTCTCTATAAATTGGTAAAACATAAATATTGCATTGTATTAGTTTGAATTTTCTTAGTTTATAAAATGTTGTAAATATAAAAGTAACCTTCTAAATGAACAATCTAATAAATAGTATTCAATATTTTTGTTGTAAATTTTCAAAAACAAAAGCAAATAATAAATTCACTTTCATATGTTTAGATTTATTACAATTCTAATCATCGCTATTTAAAGCAATAAATATTGCCAAGGAGGGAAGCTAATTGAAAGAATAGCGGTGCCAATGGAAAAACCGTCCATCTGACATTACTTTTTTTTCTTGTATACGCACTTATGATGCTTTTTATTAGATTATACACACAAACTACGACAAAATATTTCTTTATTATTAAAGAAAAAAACAATAAAAAGAAATCACAGGAAGTTGCTCTTTAGTCAATTTATATGAAACGTTTTTATTATTTAGGCACTCAGAAGAAGTCAAATAAAAGATGTTATTAATTTATTATAGTAGATACCTCCATTAAATCGCAAAAAAAAACAACACAGTATGAATAAAAAGTTCCAAAACTTAATAAAACGAACTTTTCCTATAAACATTGTTTATAATATTATTAAAAGGAATAATCAAGTAATTTTTTGTAATTTTTTAATTCCTTCTAACATGTTCGAAATTTTGGCAGAAAATGTTGTTTTTATTTGAGTTAGCATGGCAAAAAATGTTACGACTGTTTGCAATGGATCACTTAATGATTGCATCACCCACTTTGTTTGCGGTAACAAACACATTAATTTGGAAATTCTCGCAAAAATCAAATTTTATCGGATTTTAATAAAATTTCAGTACTCATTCAGAAATGAATAAAACTATTTTTGAAATTACTATTTCTTAAAAAATCTTGGTGAAAATCCCCTCCACGAAAATCCATGAAATTTTAATAAATTTTAACTGGCTGGAAACTATTTTTATTAGTTAAACGCAGGTCTCATTGGGGAATATAAATCATCTTTTTTTTTTTAATTTTACAACACTATCCGAAAATCTGCTCCGAAGAGTAAAATAAAAATGCAATAAAATTCTGATATAATTTAATTTGATAAGCTTTTAATTGCTGGAATAAATAACAATAATTAAGGACATTATAGTCTGAAGGAAAAAACATTTTCGATTACTAATAAAATTTTAAAAGAATTGTTTATATTTTTTATTATAATAATTCATAAAATTTTTAAAATATTTTAAAAGAAAAAAAATCTTTTAAAGAACTGTTGCCCTAATTTTTTTTCCGTTAAGAATTGATGATTATATTGCCTATCGAAAATTGAAAAGTTTAATAAAAATCGTTCACCAATTATATTTTTAAAATAATTTAAATAAATTTTTTGTGTGTAAATATGTTCATTTTTATTAAGTACGATGTTTCATAGGAATTATAACAAGTTTCCAATAGGGGTCGTATTGATGTTAGAAGTTAACAAGTGTTTTGGATTAGTCCCCTTACATGGAAAACGACAGAAACCGCACTTTGATTCTGATTCACGTCTCTTCAAGACGTTTATAAAATTCAGCAGCCTGTTTTGCAAGTCATTACTTAAACATTTAAAGCAAGTATTTTTTCAATTCCTCAATTTTTTAATTAATTGTGACTGTAGGTGCATTAACTAATTTATGAAAATTTTTAAAAAATTATCATAAATTTTATTATTAAAAAATATCACAAGAAAATGTGAAAAAATTTTCATAATTGAACTTCAGAATCTTAACGATAAAAGTTTGTTTTTATTAAATTTGATGAATTATCATGTATGATAACTTTTTTATATAATGTTTAGGAAGTACCTAACTGACCATTAAAAAATTCTACTTGAAACCTTTCTACGCGGTTCCCCATTCTTTTCATTTTCACGTGTTTATGAATCACTCAGCAAGAGGCATCTCAAGTCAGTCTTTAAAAATTTTCATCTTTTATATTAATTGTGAATGTAGATACCAGACAGAAATTGAAAAAAGCTTTCCTTCTTATATTTTATATAACCTGTGTTTGATTTGTTGTCCATCAAAGCAACTTTTATATTTTAATTCCTAATTTTCTAATTTTGTTAAAAAAAATAATTGTGAAATTCACAATTTGTGGAGGTACCTAAAAAGAATATGAAAAATAGATATTAAAAATAAAAATTAATAAATGCCATAACATTTCATAAATTATTGCGTTACCTCTGCCGTTATTTTCATTGTTATTAAATTGTAAATTTTTTTAAAGTTTTATATTATTTTAGTTTTTATTTTTCATAAAACATCTTCAAACGTTAGCCTACAAAGCTAAACTAACTAAAATTCCATAAAATAGTGGATAATTGCTGAAAACTTTGTGTTAAATTTTTAATTTTAACATAGTTAAAAATAAAAAACGATTTGTAGGAACAAGATTTATACCAAATTCATATTCCATACTTTTGGCCGGCTACTGTAAATCATATCATTATCGTCTCCTAATAAGGCGATGACATATGTGATAAAAAGGATACTGTAATTGAGAAAAGATTTTTTGAAACATTTCGAGCAGTAAGCAAGTAATTCTAGTTCAATTCAACTTAAGGTAAGTTTAAATTGGGTAATTTGAATACAATAATGTGTCAGCGAGGTGTATTTTATTTTTGTAAGATTTTTTTAAACAGAGAATTGGCTTCTGTTTACAATCAATGAAAAATGGCAGAAAATTTGAAATTTTAAAGACTTTTTTTGAATCCAAAGAATTTTTCGTTCTGATCAATATAATTTCGGTTTAAAATACATCAAGGTATTTTGCTTACTGGAATTACTAAATTGAATCCCTTGGCTTTCAATAAAAGCTAATTTTAAAGCTTGAAGATAACTTATTTATTTTTAAAATTTAAATTTAGGTATCGAAAATAACTGGAAGTACCTATATTATAGAAATCTAGATCAATTACTTTTTTCCGTATGGTTTCATTAAACACACATTGTAGAAATACCGTTGTTTTTCTATTCACAATTAATTTACTTCATTTGGCAAATTATATGTTTACTATTTTTACGTCATTATTCATCTATAAATATAATTATTTTCTTGCATGAGGCGAATAAATAATTCGCCCATCCATGAATGTCACGTCATTGAATCTGATGATTTTTTTTACCTAAACGAATTGGAGTGGCGGAGAATACATTCTAAAACATCAATGTCTGCAATGTTGCCTTTTCTCGGAAAAACAGTTGTCTGAGCATCTATTTATAGAAGGTAATCTTTTGCTAAATCTCCAAGACGTAAATATTCTCGTTAAACATAAAATTCTTTCAAAAATGATTTCAAACGACGCAAAGAGCAAATCATCTTAAATCGTAAATGCATCTTATTTGGAAAAAATAAAAATGTCCCAGGCGCTTTTTTGTTTGTTTGTTTTATTCAGTTCAAAACCAAAAACAATCCTGTTCCTCTTCTCATTTCTACTGGCACGAATTTCTGCGGACAGCAAGTCAGAGAAATTCTGTAAACAAGCGGTTGTTATATTTTGACGGGATCTGACAGCTTTAATATCGCCAACCGGAAATTTTGACCGTGATAGGGGAAAATAGGAGCTATTTTGTTCGTTTGTTTCTTTCTTTATTCGACAGAAGACGCAAACGATGACTTCGATATCGCAATCTCTTGGGAACTGTCCAGTCGACGCCATTTTGTGTGTTTATATAGAATGAGAAGTTTTCAAAAGAAGATGTTGAAACGCAGTTCACAACCGTTATCCTCTGGAAGACTTTAACAACATAATAACACTTGTTCTATCAATATACCTTTCAAAGAGCGACTTGCAAAGTCTTGGCGTCAGTATATTACAGCCAGAAATGTATGCTAATCAATATAATCTGTTTACTTTAATGAAGTCAAATTTAACATCGTTGCAGTTTTAGTTTTATTTGGTGCAACCCAAAGAGAAAAGAAAGATTAGGTTACGCCAAGTTTTGAAGTAATGATGGTCTGTTTTCACGGACGGTTAGCATTCAAAATTTTGGCTGATAGTCGGCTTTGAACAGTAAACACGAGCGTATGTGAAAAATAGGTAATAATTTCAGCAAGTAATAAGATACCGAATATATATGACGGGTTGCTGAAAAGTTTTCCTCCTGGCCATTTCCTATAATCTAACCGAATTACAAAACATCAGCATTTTTGATATTGGGGTTCTTAATCAGGTCGAAAACTCTTCAACACCTCCTTGAATTTATATGAATCAGTGTTTTGAGGACAGATCTTTCTAGAAATATCTTCTCCTTCATTTTTATTGCCTTTAAGTTTATTCAGAAAATGAAAAGGGACACTGTGATCGTTTCATTAAAAGTATACCGAGACAAAGATTTTCGAGAATATTTGCTTCAATTCTTTTTCAAATAAGGCTTTCGAGTTTCGATCCCGGCCAGAAGCAAGTGGATATGTCTAGCCACACTGATGAGCTGTGATACAGCGAAACGGGCTTGTATGTGGATGACTAATATATTATGCTCTCATTACGATTGAGCTCTCTGGAGAAGAAAATTTTAAAAACAGTTTCTACTTCGGCTATAATGCGTGACTCTTCAAAAATGAATTGAGTTCTCTCAATTGAGTTCTGGCGTCTGTATACACTGCTTATATACAAGACGTTAAAATTTCCCTTCTCAGATGCCATGCACTGATGGCTTAGGGAGTAGAGACTCCGACTGACACCAAATCGGTCAAATTTCGATCCCGGCCAGAAGCAAGTGGATATGTCTAGCCACAGTGATGAGCTGTGAAACGGGCTTGTATGTGGATGACTAATATATATATATGGTTAGTATGGATCGGATAAAATTCTGTATACAGAAAAACATTATTCTTTAAAAAATGGTCAATACAAAGTAGAACGAATAAAATTTATTTCAAATATATACCATAAATATGTTATAATATTACTACAAAGTAGCTATTTTGTTCCGACACTTCTTGTATTTTGTCAGGTGATGGTGCTGATTGCGAGATGAAGACTTTTAAAAGATTAAATACTAGTCAAATTCTCTCAATAGGGCAGACATTGTTACGCGGTCTGTGATGACCAATCGAAATACAAGTAATTTCTAATTTGAACAACATGACAACAGGCCATGAAAACAATTTATTAGAACATTAATGTTAAAATAGAGATCATTATTTTGATTGGTCATCACATACTTGACAAGACACATGATCTGTCAAAAAAAAAGCTACTGTGTAGTGATTTGATAACATACTTATGTTATATATATATATATATATATTAGTCATCCACATACATGCCAGTTTCGCTGTATATATGGCTGGGATAAAATTCCGTATCCAAAACAAACACTATTCTTAAAGTACAGTGAATAATATTTGTTTCATATAATAATAATATATAGTTAAACACTATATATATATATATATATATATATATATATATATATTAGTCATCCACATACATGCCAGTTTCGCTGTATATATGGCTGGGATAAAATTCCGTATCCAAAACAAACACTATTCTTAAAGTACAGTGAATAATATTTGTTTCATATAATAATATATAGTTAAACACTATATATATATATATATATATATATATATATATATATATATATATATATATATTACGGAAATTAACGAAGGTTATCGAAACTGGTTATAAACAACCGACAATTTGAAATGATTTGTTTGAACATTATTTTTGATCGATACTCGTATTTAAATAAATATTCTGTTCATAATCAAACAGTATTATATATTTATTTTTCCCGGCCTGATTATTTACGATAAATTTTTGTTTGAAAATGTGTGTCATTCGGCAGGATTCGAACCTATGTGGATAAGGGTCGCAGGTTCGAATCCTGCCGAATGACACACATTTTTGTAACAAAAATTTATCGTAAATAATCAGGTCGGTAAAAATAAATATATGATACTTTTTTATTATAATCAGAATATCTACCTAAGTACGAGTATGGACCAAAAATAATGTTCAAACAAAATATTATATATATATATATATAACGAAGTTTATTTTTTATTATAAAGTGAAGCAAATAGTCAATCAATTATGATGATCATTTTTACTCAAGTATTAACAATAATGCCCCAATAACTCTAGTCTGTTCTTTTGTTCTTATTAGAAATTACTTGTATTCTTACTGGTCAGTACTGACTACGTAAAAACGTCTAATTAAGGGGTTTTGGCTAGTTTTGAACCTTTTCAAACTCTTCAACTTTAACTCTTTAGCTATTTTTTGTAGTGATATTATAACATATTTATAAATTCTAAACATATATATAAATTGTCATCCGCAGACAGATCTGTTTCGCCGTATCACAGCTCATCAGTACGGTTAGACTCCGATTGCTTTTTTACCCAGGATTGAAACCCGACCGAAATGGCGTCAGTCGGCGACTCTATCCCTGGGCTATAGGCGTTCGGTGGAAGTAGGCAGACTTTTTAGCGCATATCCTTATACGCACCCAATAGCTAGGGCGCTCTAATTAATTTCACTGAATGAGCGATGCTATATATATATATATATATATATATAATGCAATGTATTTCAAAATACCTTCTTTTTTAGGCCACAGTAGAGGTTATGTGCGTTGTGGTACAGTGGATATCGGCTCAGGACGAGAAACCGGGGAGCCGAGTTCGAATTCCAGTTGAATTCATTGTATTCACTTACGCGCAAATACCCTTGGGAAAGATATTAATCCGTCTCTTCCTTCCAGTTATGGGTTAAATAGCAGGACAGACTGGGTTCTATAGCCTTGGTCGGCAACCAGTCTACCGCAGAAAGCAATGGCAACCTACTGCGGGATAATCTTCTGCCCAGTCAGTCATGTCTCTTTCGAGACATGATCGCCCAAGCGTGTATCACGTATGACACTTAACTGACTAACTGAGAGGTTATGTGAATTTCCGGTGCCACTGCTTTGTCATTAACTAAAACCCTAAGTTAACCTTGTCTAAGCTTGATGGAATCTACATTCGGATGCTGAGAGCTACACTACCGGCCATAATTATTATACCATCCCAGAGTTTTTAAAACAAATGGTGTATTTTAGACTATTTTTAGTATTTATTGCTAAGTGAATTATTGTAAATGAAAATAGAAGGGTTCTTTTGTTAATATTGCACAATAACATGTGCATCAAATATTGCACAATAACATGTGCATCAAATATTGCACAATAAAATGTGCATCAAATGAATTTATAAATGTTTAATAATTACCTATAATGCAGTTTCATCAATGAAAGAATGAAGAAAATTTAGGGTGATTTGGACGAGTTTATCTTTGCTTTTTTTTTTTTTTTTTAATCATATCACCCCGAGAAATGCGGTAACGCCACTGATGTTCAGGGGACTATGTAAGAGTGAAAAGATTGGAAAAGAGAAAACCGGAAACCACATCCTAAACAGGAAACAAGGGAGGAGCCTCTTCATCTGTTCAATAGACCTGGGTGGAGTGTGAACCGGGCGATAGTTTAGTCTATCTACTTCAGTTAGTTTAGTCTATCTACTCCAATTGCTTCCTTGCCTTGTAAAATTTTGCAAAGTAATAATAACAAAAGAATTATTCACTTGGCAATAAATACTAAAAATAATATAAAATACATCATTTTCTTAAAAAAAATCGGGTGGCCTAATAATTAAGGCCGGTAGTGTATATTTAACATCTCCTGGAGACAACATCCAACTAAATCACAGCAATATAGACATATCCCTATTATTTGTATAATCTTACGCGAAGGCAAAATGTACTTTACAGGGGTAGTTTCGCACAATACCGCAAGTTGCTACAAACTAAAACATTAACCTAAAATATCGAGTGTTGTTCTTAAACAGTCTTGTCTGATCGAGACTTTCATATGAATGTCATATATGGTATTAAAGCTGTTCAGAAAGATTGATTGATTGATTGATTGATTGATTGATTGATTGATTGATTTGTTAGACTTAGGATTTTAAAACCTTTCACAGATTCAGAAATATCTAAACTGTCAGCTGTATGTAATCGCTTTCTCACATTGATGATAAAAATATTTTCATGCGAGTAAAACATGTATGTCTTAGCGAGGACTGGCATTACATGATCACAGAAAAATGTACCAGATAATAGAAACATCACTTGAAGAATTTCAACAGCTGCAACAAATAAAACTGAGAGAATATATAACTTGAAATAAAAATAATAATATAATCAAGATGTTGGCATCCGACACTACTTAAACCACGAATGACTAGGAAGGAAACCGCCATCAATACAGAAAAAAGCAATAAAAGCGACCGAACTTGAGAAACCAATTTATGTTTAGTTGGTGAAGACCAAATACCTCCTTATAATAAAAAAAAGCTAACATTAAGCCGAGTTCGAATTCCAGTTGAATTCATTGCATTCACTTACACGCAAATACCCTTGGGAAAGGTATTAATCCGTCTCTTCCTTCCAGTTATGGGTTAAATAACAGGACAGATTGGTTTCTATAGCCTTGGTCGGCAACCAGTCTACCGCAGAAAGCAATGGCAACCTACTGCGGGATAATCTTCTGCCCAGTCAGTCATGTCTCGTTCGAGACATGATCGCCCAAGCGTGTTTCACGTATGGCACTTAACAGACTTACTGACTATACTTCTACTTTCTCACATGAATTCCTTTGTTATCTCAAATTTTACTCTTACAAAGAGGAAGGATATTTGAGCTGTATCAGCGAATCCATAACCACAAATTTACGATTGTATTTAATGTTTATACATTTACTTTCCTGCAGGTGAAGCTTGCAAACAGTCGTAACCAGCATCTTAAAATCGCCAAATCTTAAAAATCGGGAGTTTATGTCAGGAATCTCTCTTTGTATCTACTCACTTTGAAATGTTAATACTTACGGTAATATCAATTCGTTTTGAAACACAGTGGTGTCTGGTTGAATAGCGTCGGAAATATTAGCATATGAACAGTTTGGATATTGCATCAAGTTGACAGGTGGCGACATGAATAATTTTCCAATACTCATCCACAATAAACCCGCCAGTCCGACAACTCCACCCACAATGCAACCCTGGATTTAAAGAGAAAAAAAATAAAGAAACAAAATCAGGAATGCTATTTTCGTTGCGGGCTTGAAATAACATAACAAAGCAATGCAGCTAATAAATAAAAATGATTTCATTGATTCTGTCAGAATTCATATTCTACTCCAGCAGCTTCTCTTCTCGCACTTCCCGCCTGTGGAATTCCCTTCCGTTTACTTGCTTCTTCGACAGCTACAATCTCCAAGAATATAAATGTAAAGTCAATAGTCATCTCCTATCTCCCTAACTTGCATCCTCTCTCTCTCTCTCTCTCTCTCTCTCTCTCTCTCTCTCTCATGCTCTCATCTCATTTCTTCAGTATTCTCATCCTTCTCTTGCCCACTTCTTGACACCCCCTGTATTCTGTCGCTTTCCTCCTATGTAACCCCCTGCACAACAATGGCAATATAATGCCTTGCTTGAAGCGATACGGTTATAAAAAAATGCAAACTATAAAAAAAATGTCTTTAAAAATATTTTATCCATTCCTTTAAAATGCATTCATTCATGAATAAAAATTGATTTTATACTTTAAAAGACAAAATATCTTAAACATATGATGTGGTGCTCAGAGAAAGAAGACGTTGAAGACAACCAGATTATCGACAATTGATTCTGGTGTCAGAATAAAAATTCCCTTCCGTAGGATACAGTTTACTTTGTTAACCATATTGCTTTTTACTGAAGGTACGAATCGAGATAGAAGAGTGTGTCTCACTTATCTTTCGAGCATGGATATCTCACTTGAAAATCTAGCACATTAGTGTGCCGCGCCATGGTTACTGGTGTGCCGCGAAGAGTTAATAGGTAGAAAACATTTAATTTCATTTTGTTTAATGAAAACATTTAATTTCTTAATCAAGACTTCTTATTTAATATTTAGGTGTTGTAAATTAAGGTTTTAGTAGGACAAATAAAAATATGATTAAATACGATAAAAATTCTCTTAGATTTATTTTTTTAATTTTAGATTCAATTCACCCTTAATTATGGACAAGTTTCTCAAAAGAAAAGGCGATGGTGACAACTTCATTTAAAAAACCAAAAGTTCATCGGTTATATAGTGATTTCACTGGCCTGGAGAAACACAGATTCCTTCTCCGCTGTGTGTTGTGTGTGGCCAAAACGTTGTCTAATGAAGCAATGGTTCCAAGTAAGATGAAAAGACATCTTACTACAAAACATCCTAACCTTCAAACTAAAAATGTCGATTATTTCCAACGGTTGTTAGAATAAAAAAAAGGCTTTATAAGTAGAAAATACTCATTTTTTTGTGATAGGTGTGCCGCGAAAATTTTAAGAGCTCAGTAGTGTGCCGTGATGTAAAAAAGGTTGGGAACCACTGAAGAGTCTAATTCGTAAACTTACCAGTGAAAGTAGATGACTGCAGCAACTAAAGACCAATATATATATATATATATATATATATATATATATATATATATATAGACTACCGACCATAAGTTTGGGACCACCCAAATTTTTTCACAAAGTTTATAAAATTTCATTTTTAGCAGAATCAAATTCGCCGAGTTTGTATTTATTGTTATTCTTATGTAGATGTCAAGTAAAAAAGTATTCTTTTTAACTTTAAAGTAAACATTTACTCAGTTTGCTACTTATTGCGATCTTATTGCGATCAAGTTTTTGCCGAAAATTCAGATTTATTCAGACATTATAATTACGGTATAATTTATTTTTCTAAACCATATTACTACGGTATAAATGGCAAGGAAGAAACAGATTAACTTTGAAAAAAGAGCTCAGGTTGAAATTCTTTCGAAAAAAGAATATTCTGAACGTGTTATCGCTAAAAAATTAATCCTATCAAAAAAATGGCGTGCATTATTGCCTTCAACGACACGTGGTGGTGTCTTTGATGAAATGAAAATATGAATTAACTTTAATTAAATTTGAAATTACTCTATGTTAATTTTGGTTTTAATTATTGTACATTTGTGAGTCACAATGAAATATATCTATATTTATTCTTCTAAGACAAAATTTGTTATTTCCTTCTCTTAGAGAATAAATCTAAGTTGTCCCAAACTTAAGGTCGGTAGTGTATATGGGTCATTACTTTTAATAGATACTCGTATTTGAGTAGATACTATCTTTAATTAAATAGTATATTTATATATAAACCTCTACCGTCCTAAATATTTTTTTAGAAATTTTGTGAGATAAATGTGTGTCATTCGGCGTGATTCGAACCTGCGAATCCTAACAACATAGAGAAAGCCATCAACTTATCTGATGCGCCTTAGAACGATCGACCACGAATGATTTCATATTCTAAACTAAGCCGAATCTACGTTACAAAGGAAATGCTTGATATGGTAGTCAAGTAAATAATTTGGAAAGCCTTGCTAACAAGCTTTTTTTTCAAATTGTGGCGTTCTTTGAAGAAAAGCAATCAAGAAAATGAGTTCTCGTACGCTCTGGTGAGGTTTTTTTTAATAACACCAATTTTGTATGTAAGACATTGACTAATAAAATCAAGATAGCAAGAATTTTTGCTAGTGGGATTTTTATATAATGAAGTAGTGAAAGTATTGTTATTAGACTCCACAAAAACATCTAAGTATGTGAGATTGTTTTGTTTTTTGTTTTGTTTTTTGTCGTTTTTTTGTTGTTTTTTTGTTTTTTTTGGTTAAGCTCATATGTGAAGCTGAGAACAGAATTTTTTCAAAGATAGTTTTAAAATTATCAAATTCATTTTTGTTGTCAACTAAAAAAACACATCATCAACGTACCGAACATATATTTTTGGTTTAGTATCTATTTAAAAACCATGTTTTAGAGAAGCACGAACCAAGAGGGTTTAACAATACTTACACCATTAGTTTGTGTGTAAATATTACCATGATGCTCGTAAAAAAACCTTAATAGTGAAGATAAGTAAAAGTGTTTTGAGAATATTGGAATTGATAGATGGGGGTAGGACTGAATTAAGTTTATATATAAAGTTAATTATTATGTCAATAGTTTCAGCAATAGGTATATTAGTAAACAGATTTTCGACATCAAGCGATGCTAGGGTGCCTTGGTTTGGTGTTGTAGATTTAAGAATTTGAAGGAATTCATGGGTTGATTTAATGCTAAAATTAGTAGATTGGCATGGGGTGGTAATATCATTAAGGGATTTTGATAATTGGTATACAGGTGTTGGAATCTGAGAACTTATCGGTCGTCAGAGTTATCCAGGTTTGTGTATTTTCACACGACTGTATAAGTATCCAGGTTGATAATCACTAATAATTTTGTTAATTTTCAACAGTGTTGTATGATCTATCAAAATCAAACGACTTTTTTAAAAAATGTTTTTAACTTCACATATGAGCTTAGCCAAAAAATGAAACTCTCATTCTTGGATTTTCTTGTGGAGTCTAGTAACAATGCTTTCACTATTTCAGTTTATAAAAACACACTAGAAAAACTTCTTGCTACCTTTATTTTATTAGTCGACGTCCTCTACATGCAAAATTGATGTTATTGAAAATTTCCTCACGACAGCGGACGAGAATTCATTTTCTCGACCGCTTTTCTATAAAGAACTGCACAATTTGAAACAAACGCTTGTTAACAACGGCTTTCCAAATTATTTACTTGACTACTATATCAAACTTTTTCTTCGCAACATAGCCAACAGCAACTACAAACATGTGGACAAAAACAATAACATTAATGTTTTCTACAAAAACATATGCACAGTAATTACAAATATGACGAGTCTTCACGTCATCCGAATTATACAACACCAACTAACTTATACAACTTAAACAAGAAAATTTAATATCTACTTCCAAAAAATCAAAACTACCAATCTCATCGTCAATAATAATAATTCACCTACAAAATTGAAACTACAGCGAATCTGTATCATTTATCAAATTTTATGTTGTTCAACAATCCAAATTGGTAAACAATCACATTTACCACACCAACACAAGACTGACTAGAAAATTGGCATCGCACCTTTCCCACAACAGTTCCATCCGATCTCATTTAAACACACATCAAGATCTACCAGAACCTATCCGTCGCATACTGGTTGACAATACATACATAATTGCATCATCCACATGCAAAAGAAGATTAAAAATAATGAAGGCATTACTAATAAAACAAAGACATCCGACACTTAATAACATCAATTATGAACACGGTATTATCATGTTCGGAAATTAACATACACATAACTCTATATACATAAATATACATAAACTTTACACATATTTACTTATAAGTAAAACAAAATTCATTCTTAATAATGGCTAAAAGTATCGCCGAAATCGCTCGAAAATACAAAACCTTTGGTCAATTCTTATACAGTTTGAGTTCTGAAATGAAAATAATCGTAAAAACACATGAATAATTATATTGTTAAATATAACAAACAATGAATATCTATTTCGTTTAATCACGAGCCGTTCTAAACATCTATTCGGTGACTTATCGTCGCATAGCAATGTTTCGTCAACACAAGAAAATATCATCTTTGATGATGAATATATTTCTGTTAACATCCCTGCAACTACTCTAAAGATGGTTCATGTACGCCGAAATCTTAGAATCAGTGTAATAAAAAAACATCCAAATGTTGGACAATTTTTTTTTATTTTCACCTGAAATGCAATCCAAAATACGATGTTTATAACGGCTCAGGATTAAACATAATAGACATCCATTGTCTGTTATATTTAACAGTATATGTTTAGAAAATTATCTGCTGCCTAAATTTAAGTTACATGATGCCGCAGCATTAAATGATCCCATCACCAAGAAATTTCAATGGAACGTCATTAAACGACAAATAGACACAGCCAAACAGTAATTACAACTAATCAACAATAAAATTATACGTATTAAAGCAATTTTACAATCTTCTACCGAAACTGAAAAATTCAAGAATATATTAGATTTATTATACAATACAACACAAAAGGAACATGAACCGCATAATAGAGTCATCCAAAAAAAAAACTAGACAAATTATATAAAGGAAAAATACCTTTACCAAACATCAATGACAACTTCAATAACCTATCGGATTACCAACTCACTCCAGATGAAATAAAATTCCTTAACCTCAGACCAAATTTTCATGTCGCGCAGAAACTTAATTCAATGTTTAAACGAATGCAAATTGAAGCCTTATACCAACAAATAATTCTACAGGAACAAGACAACCATATTACTACATAGGTAAGCTTAAAAGAATTACTTAAAGCTGAATCGCTGAAACACCGTTAGCATAAAAATGCAAATTATATTATCAACACACCTCTCATAAAAGCAGCCGCACATTTTTAAAAAATAACAAAAATATTGTTATTATACGTGCCGATAAGACAAATACATTTGTTATTTTAAATACACATGAATACCACTCCAAATCACAGGCCATTTTAGACGATCATAATAAATTTCTAAAGCTAACTAATAATACCACCTCCCAACTTAAGAAACATAAAAATAAACTTATTACTGCAAACAATGCTGAAACAGGATCTTGTAACTTCAAAAGATTATAGTTGACTATCAGGCTGGTTATCATTATGGAAATGTAAAACTCCATAAAAAAGATCATCCCCTCCGACCTATCATTTCACAAATACCCACACCTTTCCAAAACTCAAATTACTCCCTACCTCCCAAGTAAATACTGTATTTACTAACGAATTTATACAAATTCTCTATTCTGTAAAACCAAACAGCCAAATAATCGCATCTTTGGATGTACAAAATTTATTCATTAATTCTCCCGTCCATGAAACGATTGACGTCATTATCCGTCATGTATACAATTATACTACTCTTTCAACAATCAATATTAAATCCACTAATTAAAAAAAAATATTATTAACATGCACCACTCAATTACCTTTTCAGGTAATATTTCTACTCTAATGGTATTGCAATGGGATCTCTTTTAGATCCCATTTTTTCTAATTATTACATGGCACATTTACAAAATAAAACACTTAATGATACTAATAAACCCCATATATATGTAAGATACATAAATGACATTTTCATTTTAGCTAAAAATATTGATCAAATTGCACAACTTAAAAACAAATTTAAAAGTTACTTCGTCCTCAAATTGACATTAGAACTTAGTATTATAATAAAATTCCATTTTTTATGTATTTATTGATTTTAGCACACATAGATTTACTACTTCTCTATATAGGAAAGCAACTAGCATAAACTCGTATCTTCTTAACTATAAGAATGAATGCCCCTAACGATATAAGTTAGCTGTTATAAAAACTTAATTTAAAGCACACAAATGATATCTTCTTCCAAAACCATATTTTATAAAGAATTATGTAACATTAAACAAACACTTGTTAAAAATGGATTTCCTAACTCTGTCATTGATCAACAAATTAAAATGTATCACAATAAATTTAATAATACCTCTAACAATATTGATAATATTAATAATGATAGTGTACTTCAAAAGAAACATAACAGTATTAACTTATACTACTGCAACCAGATCTAAACTTATTTATAAATGGAACTTTGTCTGTGTGTGTGTGTGTGTGTGTGTGTGTGTGTGTGTGTGTGTGTATTTGTGTCCATTACTTATAAATTCCGAAACGGCTGAACCGATTTTCTTGAAAATTTACACAGTTGTACTATAAGCGTCTGCGAGTGTTTTTATCTAGGTTTTGTGTCGAGGTACCCCCAATAAATATCGAAGATCGATCATCGAAAAAATCGGTTTATAGAAGTAGTGGTCCGATTTTAATCAAATTTGATACACTCATAGACAAAAACATACGAAACGATATTCAGAAGTTTCAAGGTTGCAGTTCTTACAATAGTGCAGAAAATTGATAATATATATATATATATAAAAGGCAAGATGTTTGTGTGTGTTTCTGTTTATCTGCCTGTATGTCTGTATTTTTTCAGCCCTTTTATTTTAGTTTTTGCTTCGGATTTGGCTCTAAGTAGGTATAATTGTAGTTCTTAGTCTCAACTGGAAACAACTATTGCTTTTAAGGTCTTTCGTGCCAACGTTCAATGAGTCTGAGCTCCAGGACCATGAATTAATTTTAAATCTTTCATTACACCCGAGCAACGCCGGGCTATACTGCTAGTGCATAATAATTACAAACATGATAAAACAACACTCAAAAGCATAATAGGTAGAAATGCTAAACCAATTAATCATATTAAACAAATTAAGCTCATAATAAAAAAATTAAAACAATGGTCTCAAATAACCCTACAACTAAACAACTAAATCCTCTACAGAAAATCAATGTAATGGATCAATTCACATGCCTTTTTGGAGATTGTATCTTTGATACTAATAATAAACCCACTACATGCATTGGTTTTACTACAACAACGCTCTCTCGTAGGCTTACCTGTCACCTTTCTGATCATAGTTCAATTAAACAACATTTTTTAGAAAAATATAGCCATGTCAGTAATATTAGACAAAATGTAGTCGATAACACAATAATACTCACTGAGGATTTCGGGCTGCCGATGCAGACTAAGAACGGATTCAGTTTTAATTAAAATAAGAAAACATCCGTCATTATTTTAATTTCAGCATATGAATGAGTTTTTGTTCTTACCTTCGAATTGGCCTGTGGAAAGAGAGAACCCAGCAAAAATAGTCCGAGTAGTGGTCCTCCTGAAACTCCATCAAAACTAATTGCAACCTTCAAAAGAATAGATACATAATTTAGATATTACGACATTAGTCATTTTTGGCGGAGTGGGAGATTTAGTTTAAGCTTCTTATGCTTCTTTACCGTGTTGATATTTAATACGTTTATTTTAGCTTAGCATAAGGTCAAAAATTAAAATCAAATTCATTACAGTACTAACGATCTGCTACAGATATTTACTAAAATCTGGTCCATTAAAAAGCACCTTTTAATGATCAAGGAAATTAAATAAAGCGTCTATCACTGCCTCAGCAAAAATATTGGAGCCGTCATATTATTCTCTCTGGAGGAAAACTCGGAATTCAAATCAGCTTGAAGAGGGATGGGCTATGTCAGGTTATCTTACAGTGGAAATTTCTTTAATTGTTCCGGTGATCTTTTCTCTTTAGCGCAGTTCTAGATTAGAGGTAAAAGTCTAGATGTAACCGTAAGTTCTATGCTAAAAGTTTCTTCTCTCATATTTATCGATTTTGAAATTTTCTTCCGGCTTCTTACTTCCCAACTAATTTTGATCTTCATACATTTAAATGCAATAAGAGGAACAAGGAATTTAACAGAGGACTTAAAGAAAAAAGGGAACCAAATGATCCACCAGTAAAAGAAATTTCTTTGAAAATAGACAAAAAATACTCGTTCAATTAACCATAAGCACAAAAAATGATTATTAAATAAAAAGAAAATCATGACTTACTTTAAAGAATATTTAAAACAGTTGTTTCCATCCCAAACACACATGCTATAATGCCAGTAAGTAAAAAAATTATTTTATCTTTTTGGCCAGTAGAGGTGAGTGATATAGGCAGGGGGTGAAAAGCCTGAGTGACCGGGCAAAAAAGAGGAATAAGGAATTTAACAGAGGACTTGTTCTTTTATTGTTCTCTCTCCTTAATAATGTTTTTTTGTTCTATTCTCTAACTTATTGTTCTCTCTCCTTAATAATGTTTTTTGTTCTATTCTCTAACTTATTGTTCTCTCTCCTTAATAATGTTTTTTTGTTCTATTCTCTAACTTATTGTTCTCTCTCCTTAATAATGTTTTTTGTTCTATTCTCTAACTTATTGTTCTCTCTCCTTAATAATGTTTTTTGTTCTATTCTCTAACTTATTGTTCTCTCTCCTTAATAATGTTTTTTTGTTCTATTCTCTAACACTCAGTAACCTCCTGCATCTTAGTGGCTTTATAACTTTACCTGAGGTAAAATCATTCAAAAGAGGAAACAATCAGGGCATAAGGAACTTAATTAGTAGTCGTCACTTCCTCTCCATTTAATGTGAAACAAGTTTTCTAAGCCATACAACGAGCAGAAAGAAACGCAATTCATTTAACCGAAAGGAATTTACATTTTTGAAAATATAAATATATCATCAAATAAATTTTATAATTGCAAGCTGTCTATAAATTACTTCCCGAATTATCTCACCACCACAATGTGGCTCCCCTGTGTCTCTTCTACAAATACGTTCACGGCTTCTGCTCCGATGAAATTAGATTTCTGGTGCCCCTATGTATAAATTTACTCGAGCCACAAGATTAGCAACTAGATCCCACCCTTTTGCTGTGAAACCAATAAAATATAAACGCAAATTCTACTCCATCAGCTTCTTTTCTCGCACTTACCACCTGTAGAATTCCTTTCCATTTACTTGCTTTCCCGACAGCTACAATCTCCAGGAGTTTAAATGTTAAGTCAATAGTCATCTCCTATCTCACTAATCTGCATCCTCACACTCAGGCTTCTTTCTCCGTCCACTTCACTGTCATCAGTACTCTCATCCTTCTCTTACTCACTTTCTGACATCCCCTATAACCTGACACTCTTTCTCATGACTTTCCTCCTATGTAACCCCCTGCAACACAGTGGCAGTAAAATGCCTTGCTTGGGGCGATGTGATTATAAAAAAAAATGTCGGTGTAGGAAGGAACTGAAATTTTTTTTATCGATGCTCAAATAAATAAAATAACGAAAATAGAATTAAACCCAACTATTGGTTGGTATTAAATGGTGGGTTTAATTCTATTTTCGTTATTTTATTTACTTGAGCATCGATAAAAAATTTTCAGTTCCTTCCTACACCGACATTTTTTTTTATAATCACATCGCCATTTAAACAAATTTCCGAAAACAATCTTTTCCTCTTGAATTTCTTTACTTTTGCTTATATTAACGCAGAAATTTTCAAAGACCTTGTTTAGATCTTAAAATTAAAAGAATAGCATTGAATTACACTGTGTGGAAGAGCATTCCGGCGACACGTGATTAGCTCGGCTACAAATTAATCCATACAGAGTTCGAGAGAGAACGATTCACAATGATGTTCAATCTGCACAAGGCCTAAGAGTCTCTCAAGGTAGTTGGTGAGAGAGTAAGAGGTATAGTTTATAAGTATTCGTGGGAAAGATAAGAGCTGGCCCTAGACTTGAACGGGTTAATGTTGGAGTGATCATAGTAACATCTTCTTAGGAGTCGGTTCCACAAAGTAGATACAGGATTACAGAGTAAGAGGAAGAGTTTTAGGGATATGTGGGGGAGATAACGGCTGACTCTAGACTTGAACAGGCTAAGATTGTACTGATTGAGGAAGTATCATCTTGGGAGTCACTTGAGGGAGTGTGTCACAGGGGAACAGGTACAGTCTATGAAGATGTGTGGGGAAGATAACAATTGACCCTAGACTTGACAGGTTAAGATTGTAATGATCAAGGGAGCATCCTCTTGGAAGTTGGTTTAACAAGGCGGTGGTTAGCGAGAAGAAACTGCTCGAGTATAATTTACACCTCGCCAATAATACGAATAGACTGATGGTGATTTACTACAGTGTGCGTAGCATGGCGCAACCTAGCCACGAAGGTTAGAACTGGTGGAACTAAGGAATGTTGCTCCATGGACATAGTGACAGAGTAACGATAGATTTGTGACGTTTCGTTCGTGAAAAAAGAGTTGTAAGATTGAAAATAATTCATTGTCCACAAGAACGTGGAAATGCTTTTTAGATTCTGTCACGACTGTCAAATTCTTTTGAAATATCTAATGCGATTGTCTTTGAGATGCTTTTGTTGTCTAGTGACTCACTGATTCTGTGAGTAATGGCAATTACGATATCAGCAGTGGATAAGTCTAATCGAAATTCATACCATTTTTCATACAAGGGTTTGTTTCCATTGAGGTGGTCAACAACATGCTTGTTGATTACAGCTTCAAAAAGATTACTAATGACACTGAGAAGATAGATAGATAGATAGATAGATAGATAGATAGATAGATAGATAGATATGAACAGATTGAAAGATAGATAGATAGATAGATAGATAGATAGATAGATAGATATGAATTATGACAGATTGAGATAGATATGAACAGATTGAGATAGATAGATAGATAGATTTAGATAGATAGATAGATAGATAGATAGATAGATAGATATGAACAGATTGAGATAGATATGAACAGATTGAGATAGATAGATAGATAGATAGATAGATAGATAGATAGATAGATAGATAGATAGATATGAACAGATTGAGATAGATATGAACAGATTGAGATAGATATGAACAGATTGAGATAGATAGATAGATAGATAGATAGATAGATAGATAGATAGATAGATAGATAGATATGAACAGATTGAGTAGATATGAACAGATTGAGATAGATAGATAGATAGATAGATAGATAGATAGATAGATAGATATTAACAGTGTGGGTGTTTAAATCAAAACTATATGTTGACTTGCCTTACAATCAATCATCTGACCATTTGTTACCCATCTTTTTATGGGTTATATATGTAAGCTATTTGGAAGTATGTGAAAGTTAGAGGTGACTGCTGTTGCCAGTTTTTTTGTTTTTTTTTTGTTTACGGCTGATACTTCAAAATTCTATTACGATACAACAAAAACTAACAATTCATAAACTAAATCGAACAGTTTTTTGAAAGCGAGTGTAAGTATTTTAATGGCAGCTTCTTTTTTTCCCTGATACCCCGACCACATGTATTTACTTGTGCTACTTGATTGGCATCAAGATCTAACCTTTTTACTGTCGAAATATTTAAATGTAACTGTATCTTTAATAGTTTATTTTCTTATACTTCCCTTTTGCTTACTTCCCTGATAGCTATAATCTTCAAAAGTTCAAATGCAATGTCAATTGTCATCTTCTATCTACTCGATTCCCATCCATCTCTTATCTTATCTTTGACATCCCCTTTACCTTTTTTGTTGTTTTAGGTTTTTTTTTCATTGTAATCCCCTGTGCACCAGTGGCGGTCTTGGCTAGCTTGAAGTGAAATGATTATAAACAAAAAATAACAAACTTAAAAACATAATATAATATTTTAAAACGATAAATATATGAATAAATGAGTAAAAATGAAATGCAAAAATGCAAATTACAAATAAACAAAAAAGAAATATAATAAATTAATTCAAGGGCAGGTCTATAAACAATCTAAGACTACGAGCCTTAAATCAAAAGCTGGGTAGACAAACTGGTTTTCCAAATCCCAACTTCTGACAAGGCTCCACCTTAAGGTCCTTTATAGAGGTAGCACTTGCTGAAAGAGGAACAACATACAGTCTTCAGGAATAAAACTACTAATCACCATTCAGAGATGTTTTGATTTTTATGTCCACACTTTATATGTTTTTACTTTCCTCGATATTAAGCATTCTTCCATCATTATATATACACCACTATTTTGTCACTGTCTTCGGCCATCCGCCACGGTAGGGATGGACTTATATTTTCAATTCAATTATCTTTATTGTTAATAGCTTAAATGTTCTATGTTTACTGTGTGTTATTATTTACTCTTTGATAATGGCTTATGTGAGCCGAAAGCTTAGACCCGATAAAAAATTCAACAAATACTGTGATTTTTTGTTGTCTTTTAACGACATCACCATCAAGTATATCAGACGGTATGAACGGATCCTACACAAAATTAATAGACAAAACTTGTCTATATTATTCAATGAAACCTGCATTAATATATATATATATATATATATATATATATATATATATATATATATATATAGTTTTAGTGCAAATAATTTTTTACTTAACTCAGCAGGTTCATTCTAACTTCGAAGTTTCGTGAAAACACCGTAATGATGTCTTTACCTATCGGGGCTGGGTTTTTTCTTTTGTTGAGTCTCAGTTCTTTTTCCTATTTATAAAAAGCCCGGTTCAATGTAATGTTTTCTGGAGGCGGTCTCGCTTGCTATTCATTGATTTTCTTTTTCTTTTTATTTATTCGTACTGTGCATGTAAGAAGAGCACTACCATACATCAGCAATAGTAAAAACTGTAAATTATGTCTAGAAGGGAAACTAAGAATAATCAGCTTTTAAAACCAAACTGAGATATTAAATCTAAGAAACAAAATAATGGGAAAATGTAGGCATGTGAGCAAATATCTGATTTTCTACGCAAATAAGAATAAATAGAAACAAAACAAAGCAAATATACGAACAATCTATTTTGACAAAAACAGAAAATAATGTATCAACTACCAAAACAAAAGAAAATTAATAACAACGCACACAAATCCGACAAACACAAATATACACAAGAACACAAACATCCAATTCTGGCCTAAAAAAGAAACCTTTAGAATGTCAAATACATGGTAAGAAAAAAAGATTAAATAAACAAAAGAGATCAGCCTAAACGACAAGAACAAACCAAACAAAGCAAAAGCAATTAAGCGGACATCTATTCACAGGTACATTGAGGGCAATAAATAAAGCATTAAAAAGAAATCAAATGCCTTTGACAATCAAAATAAAAATAAATAAAATGAAAAAGAACATCAATCAATCGTAAATAGAACCGCTCCCAGAAAATATCAAATTACACCAGCTCCTTATAAATAAAAAAGAGGACGGAAACTCAAGAGCAGTAAAAAATAGCCCTGACAAGTTAAAACATCATAATGGTGTCTTCACGAAACTTCAAAGTCAAGTCGGCATGAATCTGCTCAGTTAAAAGGACAACTTTTGGGACTAAAATTAGCAATTCTCTATCTCAACCCCAATATTGAAAACTTTTCAATAAAAAAAAACTGCCTGCAAACGTGCCTTTTATCAGTAAAACTACTAAAAAAGAAACAATCCTTGCGACAAAAACTATCACAATTCAACAATATATAAGGACCTTGAATAAAATGTCGCTATTTTCTAAAAATGCCGTTCCCAGAATTGAGTGCGTGTAATTTCAGATGGTACCACTTCTATAAGAAAGTACTATAAGAAAACTTGAAAGTCAGTCTGTGACATTTCACCGAAGTGTAAACAACTTTGTTTTTCATAGTGTTAAACATGTCCGATTTCCTGCCAAATAAAGTGTATTTGCGGAGAATTTTACTGTACTACTTTATTCAAAAGAAATCTGCAGCTAAAGCACACAGAATTCCAGAATTCTTGTTGAGACTTACGACGACCATGCTCTGTCAGAAACAATATGCAGAGATTGTATTAGACGCTTCAAAAATAATGATTTTTATGTTGAAGATAAAGAACGACCTGGCGCACCGTAAAAGTTCGAAGACTAAGAATTAGTGGCAATACTTCATGAAGACACATGTCAGGCGCAAGCTGAACGTGCGGAATCATTAGGAGTTGATTACACAACAGTTTCGAAACAGCTGAAAGCATTAAGAATGATTCAAAAGCAAGGACATTGGGTTGAAAACGAAAGACGTCGAACGGCGTCTTGTCGCGTGTGAACAGCTGCTTCAACGGCAAAGAAAGAAAGGTTTTTGTATTGTATCGTGACTGATGAATACACTACGATAACTCTAAGCATAGAAGATGGTGAGGTAAGTCCGGCCATGCATCAACATTGGCGGCAAAGCCGAATATCCTTGACTCGAAGGTGTAGTTTATTATGAATTGTATAAACTGACCGAAACCATCACGGGAGATCGCTATCAACTGCAATTGATGCGTTTGAGCCGAGAATTGAAGAAGAAATGGCTGATATACGAGCAGAGACACGACAAAGTGATTTTGCAGTACGACAACTCTAGGCTACATGTTGCAAAATGGGTGAAAACCTATTTGGAAACTGGAGTCTTATCCACCCGCCATATTCACCAGACATTGCCATGTTCGATTATCACTTGTTCCGATCGATGTCACAAGGTCTGACTGAAGGGCACGTTCATTCTTATGAAGATGCCAAAATATGGGTCAACTCGTGGTAAACCTAAAAAACGTGTAGTTTTTCCGACGTGGTATATAATTACTACCAGAAAGATGGAAATATGTAGTGCCTATCGATAGACATACTTTCAGTGACATGTTTCTTAATAATTAATAATATATAGCACATTGAGTGCAGATGTAAATAAATTATGAATTATAATAATGTAATAATAAATGAACTGTTTTTCTTCACCGTTAGCGCAACTCTGGAATTCATGCACAACGCAATCGCCATGTGCTAATTAAAAACTGATCGATACAAAATTATATTTTTTATATTTTCAGTCTGATAACTGACCGTTATTTAATTTAATTTGGTGTTGACATGAATGTCCACTTATGGCTTAGGGAGTAGAGACTCCGACTGACACCAAATCGGTCGAGTTTCGATCCTGGCCAGAAGCAAGTGGATATGTCTAGCCACACTGATGAGCTGTGATACAGCGAAACGGGCTTGTATATATATATATATATACACACACACACACACACATATATATATATATATATGTGTGTGTGTGTGTGTGTGTGTGTGTGTGTGTGTGTGTGTGCACGCATGCTCGTGCGAGAGGGAGAGTAACGTGGACACAGAGCTCAACACTGAATGTTGTCTGTCAGTTTCATGTTTAAACTAAATTTTCAGGCTATAATGATTGCATTCAAGCATTTAACCGACAGTCTTCTATCCGGTGTTCAACGCTGTATCAACCTTGCTTAAATTTATATATGCTCTATCCCGGGTATTTCTTACCTTTGACCTATAAATGTCTCATACTTCTAAATTACATATTTTTGCTACAATTAATTCAGTTTTTTGTTGTTTTTTGGGGGTTTTTTTTTATCCACACGCAGTCAAATAAATCATTGTATTTTCCATAATATATAAGATCGCCGACGGAGCAATTTCAATCACTAAAATAGCCGATCAGGTAAAATTTGATTTTTATTTCATATATATATGAAAATTTTTGCATATGAGGTTTTCTATGTGTGCGCGGGTGTGTTTGTGTTGTGGGGATCTCCCTTTTCATAAAAATAGGATCGTCCAGAATATACTTATACTACTACATTTTCCCGTAGTAATTCATTTGACACTGTCAATCTCTCTGCCTCCGCCGAAAGACAGAGTCACGACTGGGCAAAATTAGACATATATTTTTGGCTGGGCTATATGGCCCGGTGAACCCACGTTAAAAAGGCCTTGTGAGACATTTTTCCCTCGTGGAAGGGTAAATAAATACAAAATAAAACGTTGTCACAGAGAGTTAACCGGAGAATATGAGAGTCCAGAGAGAGATTAGCAGTCAGTACACAGTAGTCATAGTAGCTCTGTGCTCCACACATCGAGAAGATTATTACGTAGTACACGTCATCTTCCGATGCGGACATACTCAATATACTACGGCTTTACTTCCAGAGACTTGTACATATACTTTTTACTAACCTGCATTCCTGGACTAATAATCTTTATTCAAGTCTGTATCCTTACGTTAATACACTTATTTTCTATCTCAATTACTGGTCGTTGTTCATTTATTTGTGCGGGTCCACTTCCCGGGATCCACAACAGTTTGTAAATAAAAACTACAGGTCCATTATTTCTTAGAAACCTAAATACACACACACACACACACACACACACACACACACACACACATATGATATAATTGAACGACTATTATTATTAGTTTTTTATGATTGTTATGTTAGAAGACTTGTAAAACGACTTACTTGAGTTACTGGACCTTTCAGTCTTTGACAAATGAAGGCAATGGCCATTCCAAACACGCCAAATATGAAAACTGAGTGCAAAAGAAAAAATAACGAAATTTATTACAAGTAATTTCACACATCTTCAACGTGTTCAGTATCAAATCTTTATCGTCCAATATTTAGATGCTTAAAAATCAATAATTTTTTGCGATTGTGTCAGACTGGTAAACGAACTAAATAGTGCTTAAAATAAACAGAGGTTTTGCTCAAATAGGGGTTCCGCTAAACATAACATTTCAAATATATATATATATATATATATATATATATATATATATATATATATATATAACGGAATTATACGAAAACGACATTAGCCAACATATTTAAACTTTTATTTGTTTAACAATATTATTTTTTAATGAATACTCGTATTTGAATATATATATATATATATATATATATATATATATATATATATATATATATATGTAAGCATGCGGTGTAGATATAGAAATTGTAGTAGATATTAAAAATGAGTGTCCTATGGTAGGAGAATGTATGACAGAAGGGGTGGTATATCAAGCTATGATATACCCAAAAGAAATTTGAAGAAATACTACATTGCTATTTCAGCAGGTGCTTGGAAGTAACGTTTATATAATCACACGCACACTCCTTTTCCATCCCTGAATTAAGAAACCAGACATCCCTAAACAAATATCTCTGGTCATTGAAAACAAGAACTTAACCCCTATGATTAAATGGAATATCGTTAAAAAATCTAACACACCCACCAATTTTAAAGATTGCTGTTACTTATGCCTTGATGAAAACATCACTATTATCAAACACAAAAATCATTTAGACCTGCTGAATCTGAGGAGGGAACTTTTTTTTAAATGTCGACATAGGATCCGCTTTAAATTATATTAAACTTTTAGCCCCTCATTCATTCCTCTGAAGACTTTACACACATCACACTATCTTACGGAATATCTATTATTTATTTGTACCCTACTGTTATATGCGTCGATGGCTTTTTTATATATACGGCTTTATATATGTCTATGGTATTGCTTACATATTGGTTTTTTTTAGGGTGTATGTGTTTATATATGTGTGTTCGTATATATATACGTATGTGTGTGTGTACATATATATGCGTGTGCATGTATGTGTGTACGCATTTACGTGTGTGTGAGTTTTATGTGTACATATATATGTTTTTTTTACATTATTAACGTTATGTTATATTATAATTGTACTATTGACCTAATAATTGTCCTACATTATTAACGTTATATTGTATTATAATTGTATTGTTAACCGAATAATTAGTATAATTTAGATTATATAGTGGGTGGGGGGTAATTGTGATTAAAACGGATTGATTAATTATTATATATTAATTTTTTGATTTTTTTAGTTTTTTATATTCCAATTTCTTATCCTCTCACTATTAATATGTAAAATTTATTTTTAAAATAAATAATTAAGTTTAAACAACTAAATTTAAATAGAACAATTAGTTTTACTTTAGAATTAATTTTTTGAACTTTATATTGTATTATATTAGTTTTGTTGACTGCATAATTAGTATAATTTTTATTATATTGTGGTGTGATGGTATTTGTGATTACAATGGATTGATTAACTATTATCTCTTAAATATTTTTAATTTTCTTAATTATTTTAGACTCTAATTTCTTATCCTTTCACCGTTAATATATAATTTTTATTTTTTTATTTTTTTATTTTCATTTTCTCCTATCATCTTTTCTTTCTAATTTAAATTTATTCCTCTCTTCTTTCTTCTTCATTCCTTTTTGGTTTACGGTTTAAGATACTTACCCTTTCTCTTTAACGCTCTCTCTCTCTCTCTCTCTCTCTCTCTCTCTTTTCTCTCTCTCTCTCTATCTCTCTCTCTCTATCTATCTATCTATCTCTCTCTCTCTCTCTCACACCTAACCCCCTTTTTTACTTTTCAAATGTACGTGTCAGCAGTATAAATGACTTGCATAACGTATCTTTAAGTTGACATCCGCTTTTATGCATGCCCTTTGATTATAATTTGCGTATATATGTGTATGTCTATTCGCCGAACTGATGTAATGATGTATTTTTCTTAAATTTTCTTTTTTAAGGGAGTGATCTTTATTTTTATTCCGGTTTTTGCGGGGAGGTTGTGAATTTCATTCGTGTAAAATCTTCTGCACAATAAAGACGGAAGCTGATGATGGTTTGTCTGAATATAGGCCTAATCTTCGGAATTTCCATGAAAATAACGTGTCTGCCTTAATTTTTTCTTATATATAGATATATAGTAAAACAGTACATTATAATTTCCACTGGTCTTAATCGTTTAAGAAAATATCTGTCTTCCAGCAGGAATCGAACCGGGATACACCCAACACCTCAATAATGTTTCTCTTTTTTTTCTAATTCTTTCACAACAAGTAATTTCTCGTATCTTAGTAGCTTTACTGCCTTGTTTCAGGTGAATTTGATAACAATATGTAAAACATATTAATTTCTCCTCGACCCTGCTGATCTTCTTCACGAAGATAAGGCAATCAATATAATTCGCGGAATAATTAAATATTGAGATGTTATGAATAAATAATGAATAAATAATGAATAAATAATGCTGAAGATTTTATTTTCCTGTCGAGAAGAAAGGATTAAACATCAACTGCAAAAAAATTAAATATAAAAGAGATAACCCAAAATGCAAATTAGAAATTGGAGACACCAAAATCAAACAAGTACAAAAATTTACGTTATCTGGGAAGTTGTTTTTTAAAGAGGACGAAAAATGCGACACTGAAATCCGATGGCGCCCTGGGATAGTGGGATGGCGAAAGAGGCCGTCTAAAACCTAAGTAAAATATTAAAAACAGAAAAATTTAGTTAGAAATAAAGAAAAGAGTACTCTGTGACACCTTGCTCGGCTGGCTCTATGACTGACCCCTAAACGATCACGGACACCAATGATGACGATGACCGGAACTTTAGTTAACTTTCTTAACCTCATCAAAAGTTTTTGACAATTTGTTTTGGCAATCGCTATTTCTCATTTCCACCTGCAAGAAAAACCAAGCTTCTGAATAACAATGCAAAAAAATATATATTTTCCTTTCTATTCTCTTCAATTTTCAGCTAGTTTTTCTATTTTTCAGATTTTACAAGCATCCAAGTATTAAATATTTCTAACTCGAGCTCATATTGCGATTTACAATAAACTGCAAAAATCAACAATACCACTAATAATAATTTCTTTCGCTCCGTCGAATTAAACTTAGGATTACATTGTCTTTATAGGCAGAAATAGTGTTACACTGAACTGATACGTAATATCAATCCTTCTGCATGACAGTGAATGTTCAATATTCTCCCCACGCAATGAACAAGAGAAGCAAAAATGTGATTATACAGTAGGATGCTGAGGACACCATGGACCGAACATGTGAACAACGAAGAAGGTTTAGAGAAAGCTGGAACAAAAAGAAAAGTTCTACTTAACATCATGAATAAACATTTGACATTTTTAGGTCACACAATGAAAAAAAATGGATTAGAAAATTTTATGCACACAAGACAGATTTACAGCAAGCGAGACAGAGGAAAACAATGTATAACATACTAAGTAAGCTTAAGTAAATAGATGGTGAAACAGGGTTCAGGGGAAATAACAAAAGACAACATTTATTAAGAGCTAAAATAATTTGTAAAAACCATGAAGGGACACGGAACGTAGAAACAAAAGTAGAATCTTTCTGGCTGCCAAAGAAAATCTATCTAAACTTATTTATAAATGGAACTTTTGTGTGTGTGTGTGTGTGTGTGTGTGTGTGTGTGTGTGTGTGTGTGTGTGTGTGTGTGTTTGGCTGTGTGTGTGTGTGTGTGTGTTTGGCTGTGTGTGTCCGTGACCTATAGACTCCGAAACGACTGAACCGATTTTCATGAAAATTTACACAGTTGTACTATAAGCGAGTGTTCTTAGCTAGGTTTTTTGTCGAGGTACCCCCGATAAAATCGTGTTATAGAAGGAATGGTCCGATTTTAATCAAATTTGATACACTCATAGTCAAAGACATAAGAAACGATATTCAAAAGTTTCAAGGTTGCAGTTCTTACAATAGTGCAGAAAATCGATAATATATATATATATATATATATATATATATATATATATATATATATATATATAAAAGGCAAAATGTTTGTGTGTGTGTCTGTTTATCTGCCTGCATGCCTGTATTTTTTTCAGCCCTTTTGTCTTAGTTTTTGCTTCAGGTTTGGCTCTAAGTAGGTATAATTGTAGTTCTTAGTCTCAGCCTTGATACCATTTACTCAGAGGACTTATTAAAGTTCAAAATTCAGTTTACGACGAAAAAATCTCATTTGATATCGAACCCAGGAAATCAAAATTTGACTTACATCCATTCATTTTTCTTTCAGTTTACTGTTTCGCTTTAACTGAAAACTATTGCTTTTTAGTCTTTCGTGCCAACGTCCAAAGAGTCTGAGCTCCAGGACCATGGATTAGTTTTAAAGCTTTCATTACACCCGAGCAACACCGGCCTAAACTGCTAGTACTTAATAATTGTCCTCTAAATAAACAATGTAATAAGTCTGATAAAAAAAAGAAACAGTAAATATAGGAATAAAAAAAATAAGTGAAAGGACAAAACAGAAAAAAAAACTTTTCATAGATGCAGTTGTATTAACACACATGCCATGATTCTTTTTAGATATTTCGAAAAAAATAATTCTCACTTCAATACAAAACAAAATCTCGCTCTGTCTGCGTTAATGATACGGGATTGAAGTAGATGAATATTTGGCGATTAAGCAACATTTATAAAATAAAGACATAGACAGAAATAATATTTAAGACAAGAACAAAAAGAAAGTTAATTATAATTGACAAAATATTGATAGCCAAACATTCGCATGATTGACAACTGATCCCCACTCGACGCTGCCAATTTTATTTAATTAGATATCTATCCGTCAGAAATGAATGTCGAATTTGTATTGATTTTTACACCTCGTTTTATCTAAGAATTTAGAAAAGAACTACGAAATGATTGTCTTTTCTTGTTTTTTGAAGTTAATGTCTGCATAACAAATGTCGCTATTAATTATGTTGCGCGCGATTTGTGGAAAAACGCCCATTTTTCTTTTATGTGTTGAAAATATCAAATTTTGAGAAGAAAAATCAAATGAAAAATAAACAAAAGTTACAGACCAAGTATTCTGGTTATATTTTCTCTTTTCTCTTCTGACAAATGTCCAAGTTTGTGCTTGAAAAATGCTTCCCAGGCAATCGCTGCTAAACCACTCAAAGACGAAGAAACTGTACTATATAAAAAAAATTTTCATGAAACAAAAACGAAATGTCATAATTTTGTCCGTCTATAAGATGAATTTCTATTTAAGTCAGTTCATAATTCGTTTGTGTGTCAAATGTCTCATGATTCGTGCACGAAGGCATGAACCCACAGCAAATTCAGTAATCCCATTTCCCTAAACCTGCTTGAAAATAGAATTGCATCTTATACACTGAAAATAAAATCGTGTCTTATACACTGAAAAAATAGCAATTTCCTACAAATTTAAAGACAAATGATTTTCTGTAAACTTTGAAAAATTATCGAATATGGATGTGAGTTTATATATATCACGGAAATTAACGAAGAATAATGAAACTTGGTTATAAACAACCGACAATTTGAAATGATTTGTTTGAACATTATTTTTGATCGATACTCATATTTAAGTAGATATTCTGTTTTTAATTAAACAGTATTATATATTTATATCTACTGGCCTGATTATTTACGATAATTTTTGTTACGAAAATGTGCGTCATTCAGCAGGATTCAAACCTGCGACCACTATCCACATAGGGGAAGCTACCATTTGATCTGGAAACGTCTTAGACCTCTCGACCACGAATTACCTCCGCTCTAAACGAGGTTTTAATCAAGCCTATATAACACAATTTTCGATTCATCGCAACAACCATATCTGCTCTGAAATGTATCGTAACGTCAACAAATATAAACATGTTACGGAAATTAACGAAGATTAACGAAACTTGGTTATAAACAACAGACAATTTAAAATGATTTATTTGAACATTACTTTTGATCGATACTCAGATTTAAGTACATGTTCTGTTTTTAATTAAAACATAATTAATTTAATATATAACAGAAAATGGAGGTCATTCGTGATCGAGAGGTCTAAGACGTGTGTGTGTGGGGGGGGGGTATAAAAGTGAACATTGAGGTCAATACCAAAAGGTTTCAGTCTATTTATAGCTTCAAATCAACCTTCAGGCCATGTCTGTCGTTTTTTGCTCGACTTTTTATATATACCTGCTCATGGTGCACTATGGGTAGCAAGGTCTATTGCATAATTGTAACAGTTATGGAGTGACCGGTGACGGTGTCTTTCTAGACTATTGATTCAATATAATTGTGGATCTGAATGCGATTATTTGTAGCTATTTTATGATTATTTAAACATTGTTCGAAAATAATTGTTCGAAAATATTTATTCGAATTGTAAATTGTTTGAATTATAATTAATTGAAAGGACAGTTAAACTAAATGATAATTATTCGAAATGCATTATTTATTGAAATAAAAATTAAAAAATTAAAAGAGAATCTACACAAATTATAATTATTCAAAATACAAATATCAGAAATAAAATAATTTAGTAAGAAAAAGATCCTTATAACCCTAAGTTATATGATATTGCCCGCAAATAGTCAACTACTGAAGGGAACTCGTTAAAGAATGAAACTAATTATTTTTTTTATGTTTTCCATTTACATAGCAGTATTTCTTAGCGCCCTTGATATTTTGGTAACCTGCCCTTACTTTTGCTTTATGAAGGTCTTGTAAGTTCTGTTATCTTTGAAGAGCATCTAAGAAGTTCCATATTGTGAGATGATAGGATGACACTTGCAACAATAAAAAAGCCCTAGAAATAAAATTCATCTTAATCCATCCACTTTTCCTTGATTAAATTCTTCTTTTTCTTTCATGTGCTAATCGTTTAAAACTTAGACATTTTTTGTCCGTTTTATTTTATAACTCGGCCGGTGCCACATATGAATTTTTTAAAAAGTGGCGAAACCTGTTCATACCTGAGAGCTCCGCTGAATAGACTGGCTACCAAAAGACCTGGTAGGCCTGGGTAATTAAGGGTGTCCATCACAAAATAAGCGACAATCTGAAAAATTAAATGAGTGACATTCATTTTACAGTTACACGTATTATCCAACTGGTTTGTTCGTACATCGATTCATCACATTTTCTTTAAATTTCCTGTTATTTTTTTTTGTGTCTAGTAAACAAGTCCTTCCTTCTTTATTAATAAAATTGCAATTCGTGTCTTCTTATAATAAAAACAATAAAATAACCAAGGATTATTTAATCGATAACTGATCAGAAACATGAGTTTTTTTGTTTTTTTTTTGTTTCTTTTTTTTTTTGTTTTTTTTTTTTGTTTTTTGGGGGGGTTTTTTTGTATTTACATCTATGCAGTTTTTTCATTAAATTTTCAGATTTTCGATTATGGGAATTCTCTCGAATGTTTTTCGTTACGAAGAAAAGGAGGAGTTGTCTCCCTTGCATAGTGTAAAAACTTACAAGCAGAACGTTTTATTTGATGGAAAACTCTTTTAGATTTTTTTATTTGATTATGTATTAAACATGAAATATGAGATCAGTTTTTTTTCATGATTCATTTGATCCATCTAAAATAGGGGAGAACAAGAAATTAAGTAGATTTGAGATTTTACTGTGTTGCCCGGGAGAAACATACAAAAAAAAAAATTAAGATGCTTTCTCGCCTTTTTAAAAACTTCTCATTGCTCCCAATTGAATTACTTTTTATATAAAATTATTTATTTTGTAATTCCTAAAATAAGAAAAGCTAAAAATTGTTGGAGGGCAAGCTAAAAACAAAATAAACCAGTTTAAGTCTTTTTTGGAAACGTCGAAGAATATTATGTCTACCTTATCTCTTCTTCTTCTATATACCTTGTCCCTTCAGGACGTAGGCGATCATGGCTTTCCACGTTTCCTTATCCCTGGTGGCTCTGAGCACGCCTCCTCGTGTTACACCATGAAATCCTCGTTCCGTCATCCACCTGATTAGGTCCTTCAAATATGTTATCCGTTGCTTTCCCCTGTCTCTCCTTCCCTCTATCTGGCCTGTTAGTATCAAGTTCTCCAAGCCCTCCTTCCTTATTGCATGTCCCAGGTAATTCAGCTGCCTCTTCCTGATGCTCAGTATTAATTTCCTTTTTGTTTCCATCATTTCCAAGACCTCATCATTGCTCACATGCTCGATCCATGATATTCGCAGCATCCTTCTGTAGAACCACATTTCAGTTGCTTCAAGTTTTTCCTTCATCTTTGATGATATTGTCCAGCATTCACTGCCATATTGAAGAACGGACAGCAATCCAGTACTCTCTTCCTTTTTTCTAGCGAAATTGTCCTGTTTCTTAATACCTTACTCAACTTCTGGAATTCTTCCTTCGCCATGCCAATTCGCCTTCGGATCTCTGTGTCACACATTCCGTCTTCTGTTAGAACACTTCCCAGGTATTTAAATTTTTGTACCTCCTTGATTCTAGTATCCCCGATCTAAAAGCATCTATTTAAAAATCTCACAGAAATTATCTTCTACGCGACGGATATAAAACCGAGGTAACTATTTACCGAGTTGCTGCAGACGACCAATACAGGTAGAACATCTAACGCCATAATACTGTAAATGTTTTTAAGTGTAAGAAAAAGGAAATCAAATAATAATAGCAAATAAATAATTTCATTTTCCTTTAAGGAAAAAAGGAAACCAAAATAAGGTTTCCAGTCACATGTGAATTTTATGACCCCTCTTCCGAAAAGGAGATAATCGTTCTCTTTTCTTCTCCCAACAAGTGAGTTCAGACGTGTTTAGGGGATGATATGAGGTCGACCATTTCCTATATTTTTGGATCTTTGTACCCACGTGTATCAATAAACATTAGCGTTTCATTTTCTTTTCTCTTTTTTAATCGTTTTACCCCAAGCAAGGCGGTACCGCCCCTGATGCGCAGGGGAGCTACATAAGAGTAAAAGTTTAGTCTAGTCAGGAGGAGAGTGAAGAGAAAGACAAACCAATTACAGGGGATGTCAGAGTAAGAGCAAGAGAAGAATGGGAACACAGGTGTGAAGACAGTTGCGAAGGTAGAGAGAAAGGAAAATGACAAGATATACTGGGTGGTGTAAAAAAGGACTGGAGTTAAGAGGATAAGAGATGGGAATTGATATTGCATTTAAATTCCTGGTGGTTGTAGCAGTCAAGAAAGCAAGTATACAGAAAGGAGTTCTACAGGCGAGAAGTACGAGAAAAGAAACTGTTAGAGTAGAATTGTCGCCTGCATTTGGTTGATTTAACTGTAAAAGGGTGGGACATGGTTGCCAATCTGGTTGCACGAGTAAATTCTTGTGTGGGGGTACCAGTGATCTAAGTTCGTCGGAGCAGAAGCCATAAAAATATTTGTAGAAGACACAGAGGGAAGCCACATCCCGCCAGTGAGAAAGTGGCTGGAGTCGAGCTGCCAGGTCGGGACCAATCACATTACAGATTCTCCTATGGAACCTGTCGAGAACACTACAAGTATTCGTTTTATTTTGTTTTGTTTTGTTTATTGCGGTCCAATGACATTGAACTTCTGTTAGCGACACAAAGTCATTCACAACTCTCTAGATAAGATTGCCTCTCGCTGTGTCTTTTCTATAAATATTTTATGGTAATTGTTCGGATTTGTCCTAAAATTCACACAAGTCAATGCTCGAAAACCATTCATTGTAGAGATTTACTGTTTGGAATTAATGAGGTATGTAATATAAATAGAAGAGCAAGCTGAAATAAATAAAGATTTTGAAAATACAATCTGTTTTATTTTTCTTCTATCTAGACGATAAATGTATTTTCATTCCATTAAACCAAACTCTCATAAAAATTAAGGAAATGATGATTCGTAGAGGTAAGTCTACGATCTGGGAAATTATTATCGAATGAAAAAGTCAAATTTGAATAATCTTTTCTTAAAAGTCGTGTTGGAAAATAAATACCTGGTTTGGATTGGAGACTTTTCCTGATGTCAACGGATCACAGTGGATCATTGCATAATAAGCAAATATGGCCACGCCGCTCAAACAAGACAAACTTGTAATGACAAACACGCCAAGTGAATTTATATATAATGACCTGAAATAAAATATAATTTTATGGAAATTATTCATTTTGTTAAAAACGTAGATGTTTTTATGTCAATGACTACTTGAATTATATTATAATTACATTGTCTGTTAAGATTTCAATGCTTTAGAAAGTAACATGAATTTAGAAACACGGTTCATTTTTAGTCTTCACATGCGACTGATTGAATTTTCCAAGATGTTTCAAATTTTGCCTCTCATTTTAATTTAAAGACTCCTCTCTGCCTGACACATAGTAGATTAAGAGATCAGTAAGATTATTATTATTCAGTCGGTCTCTGCAATTTCCCCTTTTTCCTCGAATGAAAAATAGTCGATCACCCCTACTACTTCAATAAAGTCTCTGCCCTTTCTACGTTTTTAATAATAATAATAATAATAATAATCTCGACTTTCACAAAGAGATGAAGAGTTGTGTTGCTTGAAATTATCAATCATATTATTCGTTATTTGACTGGGAATCATTCCGAAGAGAGCGTGGAAAAGTCTGGAAAAAATTGGAATTAATTAAAACGTTAGAGCCATCCAGGCGACAGCATTGTTGAATACAAGTGAAATACTAAGGAGGGTTCTGGAATAGTGAGGAGCATTGCGGTCACTTAATCTGTTAGCTTAACCATCAATTACTGCTGGTAAGAGCACTCAATTAATAATAATAATAATAATAATAATAATAATAAGTCTGGTGAAATAAACATCAAAAGAGGTATATTTCAAGGTTATTCTTTGTCTCCCTTACTATTCTGCATATCATTAATAGCACTAACCAGTCAACTTAATAAGACAGAATCTGGTTATAAAATAGGCCAAAAGAAAATAAGCCATCTATTTGATATGGATGACTTAAAGTTGTATGCTAAGAATGATAATGAGCTGGAAGGTCTTCTGGAAACTGTAAAATGCTTCGGTGAAGACATTGGAATGAAAGTCAATTTGAATAAATGTGCTAAAGCTACAGTTTTACGTGGATCACTACAACAAACATCCTCAATTAGCTTAGACACTGCTGGAACAATAAAAGAATTAAAGCCAGAAGAAGCTTATAAATACCTAGGTATAAATGAGAGTGAAAATAAAAATATGAAAAAATGAAAGAAATAGTGCGTAAAGAGTAATATAGAAGGCTACGAATTATATTAAAAACTGAATTGAATTCTCAGAACAGAATTATGGCCATTCATAGCCTTGCAATCCCAGTTAACCAATATAGTTTCAACATCTTAAACTGGACTCTAAACGACATCAGGCGAATGGATTTTAAAACAAGAAAGCTTCTTTCTAAGCAAAAGATGCATCATCCAAAGACTAATGTAGACCGTCTATACATACCCCGTAAAGAAGATGGAAGAGGACTTATTCAGTTAGAATTGTCATACAAGACAACAACTATTGGCTTACTAACATACATAAAAACAACAAAGGACTGGATGATACAATTAGTCAAGCAACATGTAGAAAGAAAGAAAAAATATTCAATAATAAAAGAAGGTAGTAAATACAAACAAGATTTACATTTAGTAGATTCTGTAGAAAAGCAAAACAGAAGCCAAGAACCAACTATTGCAACAAAAGATATGAAAATGAAAGCCAAAGATAAAGCTCTTAAACAGATGAAACAACGCTGGCAAGACAAACCTCTGCATGGCCAATATCCAGAACGTACCAATAAATCTAATGTTGATAAAGTTAATACTCATCAATGCTTACGTTACATTAAAGTCTGAGACTGAAGGCTTTATTCTTGCAGCGCAAGACCAAAGAAACTTTCAGGCAAATATTATACATAATAATATGGATCCAAAATGCAGGTTTTGTGATAAACACCAAGAAACAATAAACCATCTAATCTCAGGCTGTGCTGTACTTGACCCAAATGAATATAAAAATCACCACGATAGAGTGGGCAATATTTACATTGGACAATGTGCAAACACTATGGAAAATCTGTAAACAAACACTGGTATGAACATCACCCAGCACCGATTACAGAAATAGAATATGTCACAATTCTATGGGATTACACCATCTACCCGGACAGAAAACTTGAAGCAAATAGTTCGGACATTTTTGTTAAAAACCAGAAAGGAAAACTTGTCAATTAATTAATATGGCTTGTCCAGCGGATTGTAACATAGTAACCAAGGAATTTGAAATAATGTCAAAATATAAAGACCTGGAAATTGAAATAGAAAAAATGTGGAAATTGAAAACAAGAGTTGTGCCAGTGATAGTGGGTGCACTTGGAATGATAAAAAATGGAACAAAACAACACATTGAAAGAATTCCTGAAAACCTCAGCTGAAGAGATATACAAAAACTTGTCTTATTAAGTACAGCCCACACACTAAGGAGAACTTTGTCTATGTAACGCTAGGGATGATAGGGGAGATAGAAAAAAAAACATGAAATGGAGCCATAACAACACGCCACGACCCGCCTTAGGTCTTCCCGCAGACTTGGTGGGTAGTGCGACCATAGTAGAAATTAAAATATGATGAAAAATGACATAATAATAGTAATAATAATAATAACAATAATGACAGTGAATAAAGACTATAGGACAACTGTTTTTGCGTGGATATAACAGTGTCGTCAGATAAAAAATATATCAAATAAGCAACTATCTTAAGATTGAAGAAAAATGTATAATCTCAAAACTGTTGTTATAATAACTGGAGCCTTGGGTGCGATCAAAAAGATGCAGACAAGCCTATTACCGAGATCCCAGGAAGTTCCTGTCTACCCGGGATTAAAAGAACTGCATATCTCGGGGGAGCATTACTAATATAAAGAAGATATGAATACAGTACAAGCTAAATACTTAGCATCAGAACTTATGCAAACAGAATACATACATTAACTAAAATGAATGTCTAAGAGATTGTATTAAACATCTAATCATTGTTGCTGACATTAATAGTGTAAGGAATAATATTTACTATTTAGTTATACTTTTAGATGAAAAACTAAATTCTCTTTAAAGAATTCAATTTAACTTTACTTTCATAAAAATTCACAACAAGCAATTTCAAAATCTTATGGAAGAAATTAAACCCCCAAAATATCCTTGTATGCCATCAATTATTCATTGATAAACAAAAACGTTAATGTTTCTAATAATTTCAGATTATGGAGGCCTATAACGGCGTTGCGCCACAATTAAGAGAATACCAAATCGTCTTCATGTCAATTTTAACAGTAACAGTAAATTGGAGAAGATAGACTAAACTATCGCCTTGTTCACACTCCACCCACGTCTATTGAACCGGTGTAGAGGCTCATCCCTTGTTCCCTGTTTAGGATGTGGTTTCCGGCTTTCTCTTTTCCAATCTTTTCACTTTTCTTTTCTTTTTTCAATTGGAGTAGATAGACTAAACTATCGCCTTGTTCACACTCCACCCACGTCTATTGAACAGGTGTAGAGGCTCATCCCTTGTTCCCTGTTTAGGATGTGGTCTCCGGCTTTCTCTTTTCCAATCTTTTCACTTTTCTTTTTTTTTTTCAATTGGAATAGATAGACTAAACTATTGCCCGGTTCACACTCTACCCACGTCTATTGAACAGGTGTAGAGGCTCATCCCTTGTTCCCTGTTTAGGATGTGGTTTCCGGCTTTCTCTTTTCCAATCTTTTCACTTTTCTTTTTTTTTTCAATTGGAGTAGATAGACTAAACTATTGCCCGGTTCACACTCTACCCACGTCTATTGAACCGGTGTAGAGGCTCATCCCTTGTTCCCTGTTTAGGATGTGGTTTCCGGCTTTCTCTTTTCCAATCTTTTCACTTTTCTTTTCTTTTTTCAATTGGAGTAGATAGACTAAACTATCGCCTTGTTCACACTCCACCCACGTCTATTGAACAGGTGTAGAGGCTCATCACTTGTTCCCTGTTTAGGATGTGGTTTCCGGCTTTCTCTTTTCCAATCTTTTCACTTTTCTTTTTTTTTTCAATTGGAGTAGATAGACTAAACTATTGCCCGGTTCACACTCTACCCACGTCTATTGAACAGGTGTAGAGGCTCATCCCTTGTTCCCTGTTTAGGATGTGGTTTCCGGCTTTCTCTTTTCCAATCTTTTCACTTTTCTTTTTTTTTTTTTCAATTGGAGTAGATAGACTAAACTATCGCCCGGTTCACACTCCACCCACGTCTATTGAACAGGTGTAGAGGCTCATCCCTTGTTCCCTGTTTAGGATGGGGTTTCCGGCTTTCTCTTTTCCAATCTTTTCACTCTTACGTAGCCCCCTGCACATCAGTGGTGTTACCGCCTTGCTCGGGGTGATATGATTAAAAAAAAAACTATCACTAGCATTATAATCTGGAATGACATCATTCCCATGAGTAGACGTTTAGGTGTGTAAGAAGTTACACAGTTCGAGACAAACTCTCTCGACATACCTCAACAAGAGTCCAGGGCGCCTGTGGTGAATCACAAGCAATGAATGGGGTGCAAACAAGCGTCATTTGAAAGAAAACATTTTCCTCTATTTAAGACGACGGTTTAAATTCTGAGTTTGCTTTCGCCTAAACTGGACGCCAACCAAGAATGTAGAAGTCAGTTTGCGCTTCTTTTAAACCTATGGGAAGATGGATACATGCCTTTTCGAGGAAGATTAATGTGAAATATACGAAACAGATTGGTCCGAATTCGAACTCAACAAGTTGATTCCACTTAACACACATCCTTAATAACATATCAATTAATCATAATGCCTATTTAAAAAAAATGATCAGAGTTACATTCAATAAGCTTCCAATAATTGGAGTAAATCTTAAAGTCAAAATTTAAAACTAAATTTTCGTTTTAATTTCATTTTTGCGGATGTGTTGTTTCATTCTTAACAATCTTATTATTTGAAATGGTCGCAGAAATCGACGTTTTTTATACAGAGAAGCTCGATCCATGAAGTACAATAAATTACCCACAAATTTGCAGGACATAAGGAAATAAAAGCTGATTCATTTCCAGAATTTGTTGGTGAATCTTTTGATCTCTCTGGCCACCGAGCATGTCTCTGTGTAAAAAGTCATTTGGCATAGATCTGTGTAGACAAACTGACATTTTTGAGAACTGTGACAAAGAACTGTTACAAAGTTTCGAATTTATATGTTTCCTGAAGATGAAATCTGGAAGGCCGGTGAATTTACACTAAATCAAAACCTACTAGCTGATATTTTTCTTTTTTATACTACGTGATCTATTTTCGAGTGTGCGTGGGTGGGGCAATGGATATCAGCTCGGAACGAGAGATCGAAGAGCCGAAATCCAATACCAGTTCGAATTCGTTGCGTTTACGTACGCGCAAATACTATTAGGAAAAGTATTAATCCATCTCTTCTCCCTTCAGCTATGAGTTGAATAGCCGGACATATTCGGTTCTATATGCTTGGTTGGCAACCAGTGTACCGCAGAAAATAATTTTCTACCCAGTCAGTTATAACTATTTCGAGACATGATCGTCCAAGCGTGTATCACGCATGCCAATTAACTGACTGACTGATCTGTTTTCTACTACATACACAAATTTTCTAATTTTTTAAAACTTATATTTGAAGCTGTTTTCTTGTTCCTTGTCATATATATATATATATATATATATATATATATATATATATATATATATGATAGGATAAGTAAATAATAGGTAGAAAAAGTGTTTTTAATCTTTTTTTTAATCGTATCACCCGAGCAAGGCGGTAATGCCACTGATGTGCAGGGGGCTACATAAGAGTAAAAGATTAAGAAGAAGAAGAGAGTCAAGAGGAACACGAACCAGTTAGAAAGGGGCAAGAGAAGGATGGGAATACAGGTGTGATGACAGTTGCAAAGGTGGAGAAAAAGGAAAGTATGTACGGGGTGGTGAAAGAACTAGAGTCAAGTGGTTAATAGATGAGTATTGACATTGCATTTAAATTACTGGAGGTTGTAGCCGTCAGGAAAGCAAGAATATGGAAGCGAGTTCCACAGGTGGGAAGTACGTGAGAAAAAGCTGCAGGAGTAGAATTGTCGTTTGCATTTGGTTACTCTAACTCAGCTGCCAATCTGGTTGCACGAGTAAAAACCTGTTGCAGAGGCACCAGTGACTTAAGTTCGTTGGAGCAGAAGCCATGAAAGTATTTATAGAACAGACAAAGGGAGACCACAACTCGTCGGTGGAGAAGTGGCTGTAGTCGAGTCGCCAAGTCGGTACCTATCACATTACTGAGTCTCCTTTGCAGCTTGACCATATATTGCAGCAGTATTCCATGCACGGACAAATGGTTGATTTGTATATATGCAGAATGGATTAAGGCGGGAAAAACATCCTGGCCCGACACAGTGGCCCAACCTTCTTAGCAGTGGATTTAGCTTTGGACTCAATGTCGTGGTTCTATTTGAGATCAGAAGAGTGGGTAAGGCCGAGGAGGCGCAGTATATTGCTCTCAGGGAGACTCGTTTGGTCCATGCTTATGGGAGGCAGGAGAGGTTGCCTGTAATGCTTGATAGACAACAGCTTGGTCTTAGTCGCATTGAAATTGACAAGCCACTTCTTGCCCCAATTCACCACTGAGTGTAGATCCCGTTCAAGGTCAGCAGCAAGTTTATATTTGTCCGCCACAACGGGTTTCTTACTGATGCGGGAGTAAATTGTGGTGTCATCTGCGTAGATGCCTACTTGGCTCTTGATCTCATCTGGAGGTTATTTATGAAAATAAGGAAGAGCGTCGGGCCCAGGATAGAGCCTGGAGGGACACCAGCGTTTGTGCTTCAGAATGACCTTCATTTTGCGGTTATTTAAAAAAGATTGGATTAGATCAAGCAAGCGTCCGGTAACACCGTAACCTCGTAGCTTCCATAGAAGGCCAGAGTGCCAAACCCTGTCAAAAGCCATGGAGATGTCTAGAGCAACAGCACGAGCCTCGCCTGGCTCATCAAGGGCCTGGAGCATGTACTCCGTGATGGTTGTTAGCATGTCGGCCGTGGACCTGGCAAAGCGAAAGCCATACTGCCTGTCAGAGCAGAGTTTGTGGGCAGTAAGATGTTGAACTATTTCAGCATTAATTATGGCCTGGAGCACTTTCCCGAACATTGGTAGAAGGCTGATAGGGCAATAATTGGATGGGTCCGAGGGTTCACCACAGTTCTTAAATACAGGAACGACTGAAGAGAACTTCCAACATGCAGGAAAACAGGAAGCAGAAAGGCAATAGTTATACAGTTTAGAGAGGACAGGGGAGAGTTCAGGAGCACATTTCTTAAGGACTATCACCGGGATTCCATCGCCACCGCTCGCCTTATGGGGGTCAAGTTTTGAAATTACTCGGGATACTACTGTCGGGGTAATATATACGTCGTACAGTTTAGCCTCAGTTCTAATAGGGAAGTCAGTGAATGTACTCCAGACGAGTCAAATGTGGTGTTGGATGAGAATCTGCGAGCAAAGCACTCAGCTTTGTCCGCAGATGACGTGAGAACCTCAAATTCATTGATTAAAGAAGGGATTGAGGATTTGCTATTGTTCAGCACCCGTTTGCATAACCGCCAATTGTCCTTGGAGCCGAAATTTCGGTCAGCTATGCGCTGTCTCATTCTCTCAGCAAACAACTGCTTGGCGTCATTCAGGATTCTCTTGCACTCATTACGAGCAGACGTGAATAGGCGCCTATTGTGGTCAGATGACTGTCTCCGTAATAGTCGGAAGCAATGGCGACTGAACAGGCAGGAGAGAACCAAGGAGAGGAATGAGGTTTTAGACAATACTTCCTGGCAGGTATGAAGGCATCAATGCCAGCTTTCAGCCATGACGAAACTTCAGAGGCACAGTCATCAACTGGGAGATCGAACACTTTTCCCCAAGGGACGTCGCATAGGAAATCGCGAAAGGCGTCCCAGTCTGCTTTTTGGTAGCAGTAGGAGGTCCTATAGGTAGGAGGCTCCTGGTGGGGAGGGAGAGTGGAAAGAAATATTGAAAGAGACAACAGCATGCGAGACTTGACAGGAGTCAGGCGCAGAGGTAAAGCATATATCTAATAGAGAGGAGTGTCCAGATGGAGTACTTGGAAAGCGTGTGGGGAAGTCCACCACTTGCGTAAGGGATTGCGAAATAGCAAAGTTTATGGCGTGGATGCCCGCTGAATCAGTAACAGAGTCTGACATGTTTCTCTTTACTCAGTTTCTTCAGAAATTTGTTCATAACACACGGATTTAAAAAAGGAAACAGTATATCGGAATGTTGATTGAGGTTTGGTATCACTGGCCAAATATGTGTGTGTGTGTGTGTGTGTGTGTGTGTGTGTGTGTGGAATTAATGTGGCGAAAATTGTCACTTAGCTGTGCGGTGTTATTTCAGTCATGACGCGACTTGCAAATTGCAATGTTTTCTCTATCTAGCGTTATTTGAGTTATATATATATATATATATATATATATATATATATATATATATACAAAGAATCTCAAGCTAGCCAAAACCTACCGCGGTTTCACACTACGGCTCGTCAGGGCAAAGGCAAAACCAAAGATTAACCAAATAAATAGACAACCACCAAGACAAGGACGAACCATACCAGCACCAAAAAACAGGGGGGGGGGTAAGGAAAAAAAAAACAATAAATAAATAAATAAATAAATCAATATATAAAATAAACTCGAAAGAAATTAGGTTTTATAATCATAAGACCTCATTTAAAAATTAGAAGTATAGACACAGTACGACCTTAGCTAATTATATATGGGACATAAAAACTAAAACTAAAAAAGACCCATATTGAAATGGGAAATAATAAAAAAATATTCCGATTACAATAAAGGCAGTAAATTCTGTAATTTATGTGATGAGGAAAAATTAGCGATAGCCGTGTTCGAACCCGCCCATAATCTGCTTAATGCTAAAACAGAAATCCTAAACAAATGTAAATTTCATAAGCTTAAATTCCTTGCTTAGTGTGTTAGCGTATGGTGTAATTTTTTTTTTATGAGTTTATTTTTTCGAGTTTATTTTATATATTGATTTATTTATTTATTTATTGGATTTTTTTGTTTTTTTTGGGTTTTTTTCCTTACCCCCCACCTGTTTTTTGGTGCTGGTATGGTTCGTCCTTGTCTTGGTGGTTGTCTATTTATTTGGTTAATCTTTGGTTTTGCCTTTGCCCTGACGAGCCGTAGTGTGAAACCGCGGTAGGTTTTGGCTAGCTTGAGATTCTTTGTGTGTCTTTGCTCTACTTTTGTATATCGTTTGTACTTTGTATCGAGCACTTTTTCTTTTTCTTGTGGTTGGTTCCGTTTGGGTTTTTTTTTCTTTACTGCGGAGTATCGTATGTCTTGTCTTTATTCCGCGGATTTCTTTTTTTCTCCCCTTTTATCCGACGCCTTAGTGCACCGGATTGTAACGGAATTAGGTTCTGTTTGTTAGTGGTTTTTCTAAAGGTTTATCTTAGTATAAATTTACAACCTAAATACTTACAGAGTCTATTTAGTTACTATTTTGAGTATATATATATATATATATATATATATATATATATGTATTTATAAATGATGCATAAATTAATTTTATAACTAACGAAATTTTACTAAAGATTCATCTACGAAATTCTAGAGTCGTAGTACAGAAAATAACATCCGCTGACAAATTTTATTTGTGCTAATTTTCTTTTCCTCTATGCACACACACACACACACACACACACACGTATATATATATATATATATATATATATATATAGAGAGAGAGAGAGAGAGCGAGAGATAAAAAGCTTGTAATGGGTACAGCATTTTGTTAACCCAAAAAACAAGGATATGTTTGAATGTGTCACACACGTACAGAGATAAACAACCAACAAGATGAACAAGCATAAGAAAACAGATTCGCCATAATAAAGAGGTGAAGTGAAAGAAAAATATATGCATATATATATCGATACAGACAGACAGACAAAGACAGTTAGAGAGAAAGAAAGAGAGAGAGTCTAAGAACTACCAGGGAATCATCAGTAAAGGAAAAATACTTATTGATTATTATAGAGGAATCCCTGTTGATTCCTTTACAATAATCAGCAAAGTATATTCTGACGATCATTTGGAAAAGTTAGGACAATAAACTTTTGAAGCAGGCAGCCTTCTCTCTCTGTAAGAAAAAATATTTTGTTGGTTGGCCTCACTATAATATGAATGTGTAAATATATGTATTTTTCTTTTTCTTATGAATCCTTGTTTATCTATCTATCTATCTATATATATATATATATATATATATATATATATATATATAGTTTTCATTTCTGAATTCGTTTTTTTTTCTGACACTTATCATCAATACTTACTGTTTCGCTTGCTTTAGTCCTTGAAGAGCACTGTATCTTTGTACACTTGCTTGTAAAATCCCGTATCTTATCATCCACTGAACGATAGAACCAATCAGAAGGGACCAGACAGTGTTTTTCACACGGGGATCGAAACTTATCCTTAAAAAAAAGGTAAATAAAAATTAAAGATGAAAAATATTGAAGTCACACAAAACATCTTCGATTCTTGCTATTCAAAAGAAAAATGAAACCAAAATTAATCGTCCACATCTGCCAATCATCCGATTTGTCTATTTTACGACGCGTTGGTTGTTTGACCGAATTTAAAACGATAGGACAACACTGTCTTCTCGTTGATATAACAGCGTCATCAGATAAAAATAAACAAACTGCCTGTCGCTTATCGTAAAACGAACTGTCACACTATTTCTTCGATTATTTTGCATCATGACAAAAAAAATGTTACAACTTGACAACTACTACAGAATAGTTACTTCAATTTTCACTGGGTGCCCCATACACGCTTTAAAACGAAAAGGCTTTCACATATAGATAAGAAAGTAAATATTATATGTACATAGATAAATGCCGCCTTGCCAAAAAATATGTCTGACATAATGGTAAGAGATTAGGGATAATAGTGGTTTTGTGGGATACACATTCACGTTTTTAGTTATATTCATTGTTGCACCTACGCTTACTTCTGGCAGGCATGTTCTCATCATTGAGACACGTGGCTTTCATTTAGTTTGCATGTGATAACCTTACTTTTCCGCGCATTTTGACGTGGTTATTTAAGGAGCCACACGCGTGTCTACTGGCAGTTGGGCCCAGCTTTCGGCCGACGATAGCGGAAGCGATGTGCAGCAGTTTTCTGACTCCAGCGAGACCCCCTGCTATCCAGTATGGCAGAGGGACATTGGTTTAATTCCCGCTGGCACACACCGCACTAATTGCAGGTCGCAATTAGGCGCGTTTTTTTTTACACACATGCATGCGCATACACACACACACACACACACACACACACACACACACACACACACACACACACACTTTTCCCTTTTCAAACTATTGGGAACTAAACAACTTATTCTGAACACTTAGAACTTTACCAAGTTGAATATTTTATAACGTTATATCCTTTGAACAATAATGACCAATCTAATGTAAACTACAATTCATGTCTACCATGCAAACAAACTTTGTTTCATTCAGGACAAACTTTCATTTAACAAGTTAAAAATTTAACTTCAATCAATGGGGAGAAACTCCTGTTTTTTTAACCTTTGTCGAATGTATTACATGCCTTTTCCAACCAATACTGTATATTGTTAATACATGTTTTATCGTTGTTAAATCCGGTGCTGTTTCTTATTTCCTATACCATCTTACGCCGAATCGAATCCCAAATCATAAATATTCGTTAGCGGATACTCCGGCGTCTTCTACAGTTTCATGAAAATTCTAGTAATTTACAGAAAATAATATATGGATACGAAAGAGATACAATTTTACGAAATAACACACTCATCTGTCGTCAATCGTAATGAGTTTTGTCCTAATTTCTACTTAAAGAATTGCAGTTTTAATCAAACGAGAATATAATTTATGAAGACGAAAATGTATAAAAAATGCATTAATTTCTGAGTTTTTCGTGGTACTTTTACGTCTTAGTTCATCCAGAATTTGACCTTTCATGAAAAGAAAGGACTCCTTTTAAAATGTGGGATACTTAAGGACATTTTTTTAGTTATGGTTGCGGTCGTTGTGGCGTGGTAGTGATGATGATGATGACCACGATTGTAGTGGTATTTTTTATTTTTAAACGCCCCTCTACATATATGATTTAATTTTTTAAAAAATTTAGTTTAAAGAATTTTTGAAGGACGAAACGCGTAACATCTTTTTTTTTTCTATTTTTTCATTTAATTTCCCACTGTATACTAATAATAATATGTGCGTTGTGGTGTGGATGTGCATTGTGATGCAGTGGATATCGACTCGGAACGACAAAGCGGGGAGCCGAGTTCGAATTCCTTGCATTCACTTACGCACAAATACCCATCGGAAAGGTATTAATCCGTCTCTTTCTTCCAGTTATGGGTAAAATAACAGGACAGATTGGATTCTATAGCCTTGCTCTGCAACCAGTCTACCGCAAAAAGCAATGGCAACCTACTGCGGGATAATCTTCGGCCAAGTCAGTCATGGCTTTTTCGAGACTTGATCGCCCAAGCGTGTATCACGTATAGGATTTAACTGATTGACTGAATATAATATTTGGAATTGTGATTAAGGCTTCTACTAATCATGAAGTGGAGTTTCGGTTTTCTATTGTTATGAAGTAATAAACTGATCCCCCACTAATTACTACTTTATAATATAATGATTCACTTCTCCCTCTAGATATGAGTCAAATAACAGGACAAATTGGGTTCTATAGCCTTAGCTGACAACCAGTCTATCGCAGAAAGCAATGGCAACCTACTGCGGGATAATCTTCTGCCCAGTTAAACATGTCTCTTTCGAGACATGATCAGCCAAAGCGTGTATCACGTATGGCACTTAACTGACTGACTGACTGTCTATGAATATTCAATAAAGAAAAATATAGTCATAGTAACAAGGTAGAGTTGGTGGGGTGAGCGCTACTTGATTTTACTTCAAAGTTTTTACTTAAAAAACGTGTTTAATGAGGCAAGTAATCAAAGAAAATAATTTCTTAAAATTTTTAGATTTTGAGAGAAATTTTAACTTGACAAATAGTTTAACTATTTGCCAATCCATCTGTTTTGATTTTTTTAGCCGATTAAATCTTCGCCGAAAAGGATTAATTTCGAACCAGATTTGAGTAGGCATGCTTTTCATTCAGAGTTCATATTTGGTGAAGAATTTTGTAAGAATATCATCCATAATTTGTTTCTAATTTTACGTTATTTTCTTTAATGCCTGAAAATAAGATCATATGTCTTTCGAGACATGATCGCCCAAAGCGAGTATCACGTATGACACTTAACTGACTAACTAATAATGTGGGTGGGAAGACTGAACAACGCTTATTATTCAATAAACACCATTACCCCCACGAGGAAACAAGTTGGTGTTAATACCATGCTGTGCTGGTGTTCTTCATCTAATGGCATAGGAGACATTCCCATTATTGATCGAACTCTGAACTCTACCAAGTATCACACAATTCGAGAAGAAAATCTAACTTCTTTTTCCAGAAAACCAAATGGGAGTCGAATCTGTGTTTCAACCGGATAACGATCGCAAACACACGACACGGGGTGTGGAAAATTATAATTTAGTCGAAAAAGATATATATCTATGTTCTTCAGTAACTCAATCGATCAGCAGATCTGAAGTTTGTGGGAAAAGTTGAACAATCAATTTGTAAGATCTCAAGTGTCTAAAATTCTTGGGTTGAAGAAAATATACCATAAAGAATGGTCAAAAAATGCGACCAAACCACTTGCTGAAGATTGTATCATCCTATAAAAATGTTTGGAGATAGTCTCTCCGAACAAATGTTAAAGCAACTAAATTAATTATTAATTAATCATTTCTTTGATTTAATGAATCCTTTTTACTTCTAATCCTAAGTTCTCTAATATTTCGTTTTATTTAAAATTAATTGATCGGTGGTGATAATTTTCTAAATCCTCATACTTTAAACTTGATAGAAGACAAATTTCATATTGATGTGATTAATTTGTTTGATAAAGCAATAAATATTTTTGCGATATGGATAACTGTTCTTCCAATTATAAATGCACAAAAGGAGTGAGTGAAAAAGAGATAGTAAGAGAAGTTGAGACTTTATTACTTCCGGGTGCCCAGTAAAAAAGTGGAAAATTTATTGTTACTGTTTTATTTTTCAGGAATAACTGACCTTGAATAACGTTGAACAGATTTTCTGAATATGCATGTGCTTGAATAGAGCTACTGCTTCCTGGTTATCCTGCTTACAACTTTGTGTTGAATATTCAGGCAAATATTTCGAACATCTACAATGTTTGTTCAGTTTGCACATGAACCATAACTAAATAAATCTATTTCTGAATTGCAGGACAACCGGTAGTTTAATTCAGACACTAATTCAGCAGATTTGCGTTGCGGTGCGGTGGATATTGAGGAAGCCGATTTCGAATTCCAGTTGAATTCTTTGCATTCACTTACGCACAAATACCCTTGGGAAAGGTATTAATCCATCCCTTCCCTCCAGTTATGGGTTAAATAACAGAACAGATTGGGTTCTATTGTGTTGGATAGCAACCAGTCTGCCATAGAAAGCAATGACAAACTACTGTGGGATTATCTTCTGCCCAGTCAGTTATGTCTCTTTCCAGACATGATCGCCCAAAGCGTGTATCACGTACGGCACTTAACTGACTGAATTCAGATACTATTACATGTTTGTTATGGGAGTGGAAGAAAAAACTGTTGCATCAATTTTGTAAGTCGGTCATTCTTCGTGCAATTAATATCAGTATTCGTGTACTTGGCTATTATTTGGTGTCTAACACAGTCGGCAGATATCAAAACATGAAATGAATCGGTATTATTTGAATATACTAGATAAATTTGTGGATTATCTCACTCGAATTTGCCAAAACACCAGTCAGGTGGCGCTCTTTAAGAGGCCATTATATTCTCTCTCTTTCTCTGTTCATCCCTTTTTTAACTCTTGCTTCCAGAAGTGGTCGACGTCAATAAAGAATGCTGCCGAGATCCTTTGTTGACTTTTGAACTGTTCCACATACGCACGTACACACACATGTCTATCACACACGCTTGTTATACACACACAAACATGTGCACTCTCATAACTAATTTTATTCTCTAAGCCCTCTTTCCTCATTATGTTTCCCAGAAACCTCAAATGTCACTTCCTGGTGCCAAGTATTAGTTTACTATTTGTTTCCATTTTCTCCAAAAATACATCATTGCTCATATGTTCAGTTCATGGAATCCCCATCATGCTTCTGTAGAACAGCATTTCTTTTGCTCAAGTTTAATGTTGAGAATTAGATCGTAAATTCCGGTTAAATCTATTTTACTCTTACCGGCAACTGTGATTACTATATAAACATTTACTATATAAACATTTACTATATAAACATTTACTATATAAGCATTTACTTATAAGAAACAGACTAGGCGAAGTAGTTGTTTATATAGTATTCACAGTTGTTGGTAAGTGTGAAATACCGTGTACCATGTCCCTTCAGGATGTGGGTAATCATGACTTTCTACCATTCCCTGTCCATTATAGCTGATAGTAAATTTTAGATTTTCGTTATCTCTCCTAAACCCTGTTCTGCCAACCATTTACACTAGCTAAATACGTAAGTCATGCGCTGTTTTCTTCTGTTCCTTTTACCTTCAATATCTTCTGGGAGTGTCAAATTTTCTAAACCTCCTTTCCTCATTATCTGCATTAGAAATTTCAACAACTATAATCACACGCTGTGAATGGACTGAACGAATGATTTTCGAAATGTAAAGTGCACACATTTACTTAATACCTACATAATTGTATACAATTAAAACTTTGTTCACATGTCATATACTAAGTTTAGTATATTAGGTTGACACAAGGCCACAAGCAAAGAGCATTCGAAGAGCATCGAACTCACTATTCAGTATTAATGCTCTACTAAACTATTTTGTTAATTATTACGCCTGGTTGTGATCCACCTCCATGATTGGGTATATGCAGTTTCCATTAAGATTAATACACTTATTTCATTAATGCATGATCACATAAACACCCTCGTTGTATTACGTGGTGTCAAACAACTGGTGTCATTCTTGCACCTTTGCAACAACTGTATCACAAATAAATATTGTTTTTATCATGATGTCTTTTGGGAACTGTAACGCCTCAAAAAGATTAGTGCAGCAACTGTATACTCACTAGTCGTTCACTTAATCAAAAAGCGTAGATCTAAACCGAATTATCTTTTCTAATCTAAAATACTATGTCGTACCAGGGATTTCTTTTTAATAGTAAAAACAATGGTACGGAAACTTCTTTCAAACATTAGATTTCAAATAATTAGATTTAAAGTCTGTGTTTATAACATAAACAATATTTTCTTCGGAAAGAAAATAAAGCACTCTTTTTTGAAAATACAAGAAATTAGGCTGAAATTTTTCCCCAGAGGAAACTATCTGCGCATATGAGGCTATTAAAAAAATTGATAACTAAAGCTAGGCTTGATTTTGATATGACATGCGACTCACTGCTCCTGAGCGCTGGTTTTATACCGTGAAAAATCAGGTGCCAACATTGAACCATGCTTCTGATTTCTTTTCTTATCTCGTTGAACAGAGTTTCTTTTTTTTTTTCAAAAACGAGACATTAGCATACACTTCCGACAAACTTATGACATCTATATTATTTTGAAGCATTTAAAACACTAAACTTTCTTCTAAACTGGATGTTATGAATTTAAGCGTCGTACGAAATTGCCGACAAGTTCACATCATTTTACAGTTGAAATGGCGAGATGAAACTTCCATTTCTTTTATTGAGCTCTCACTTGAGGATCTCTATTCGGGCTTCTGGCTTCCCAGTTGTAATGAAAAACAAACGCCTGCGACTGTAGCTTTATTCAACCATGACTCATTTCTGGTAAAAACACAAGGTGGATTTTATCTACATAAAGTTATTTATAAATGGAACTTTGTCTCTGTGTGTGTGTCCGTTACCTATAGACTCCGAAACGGCTGAACCGATTTTCTTGAAAATTTACATAATTGTACTATAAGCGTCTGCGAGTGTTCTAAGTTTTGTGTCGAGGTACTCCTGATAAATATCGAAAATCGATCATCGAAAAAATCGGGTTATAGAAGGAGTGGTCCGATTTTAATCAAATTTGATACACTCATAGACAAAGACATAAGAAACGATATTCAGAAGTTTCAAGGTTGCAGTTCTTACAATAGTGTAGAAAATCGTTAATAATAATAATATATATATATATATATATATATATATATATTATTAACGATTTTTCGTTAATAATATATATATATATATATATATATATATATATATATATATTATTAACGATTTTCTACACTATATATATATATATATATATGAGGCAAGATGTTTGTGTGTGTCTGTTTATCTGTTTGTATGTCCTTTATACAAATTCACAATTTTTATCCGATTCTCACCAAACTTCACACAAATATTCTTTAGGCTGAGTCTGAGCTCCAGGACCATGGATTAGTTTTAAAGCTTTCATTACACCCGAGCAACGCCAGGGTATACTGCTAGTTCTTTTATAACTGGTCATAACGAAGATTGACTTCCATCACACTTCTAAACGGTTCATTTTTAGTCTTCACATGCGATTGATTGAATTTTTCAAGATGTTTCAGATTTTGACTCTCATTTTAATTTAAAGACTCATCTCTGCCTGACACATAGTAGATTAAGAGATCAGTAAGATTATTATTCAGTCGTCTCTGCAAATTTCACCTTTTTCCTCGAATGAAAAATAGTCGACCAAAGACAAATACCACCTCTACAACTTCAATAAAGTCTCTGCCCTTTCTACTTTTTTTAATAATAATAATAATAATAATAATCACGACTTTCGCAAAGAGATGAAGAGTTTTGTTACATGAAAGTATCAATCATATCATTCGTTATTGGACAGCGCAAATACCCATGGCGAGATTTAACCTTCGTTTCTTCTATTCAGCTCTCACTTGTGAATCTCTATTCCGGCTTCTGGCTTTCCAGTTGTAATGAAAAACATTTGTAGCTTTGTTCAACCATAACTCATTCCTGGTAAAAAAAAAACAAGGTGGATTTTATTCTTTTATAACTGGTCATAAAGTTGATTGACTTCCATCACACTACTAAACTGCGATCTTGAAAAATGTAAATGTCAATCGTTATCTTTTGTCTTCTTAAATCCTGTTCTTTTATTGTCTTTTCTCTTTTTAATTGTGTCCTTTTTTTCTCATAACCTCAAACACACAGTCACACTTTACAACTTCGTGACTTTATTGCCTTGCTTGCGGGTGAAATTATTAAAAAAGAACAAAATAAATATACAATCGTTCTATATTATAGATACTAGATTTGTAGCCTCTGTTTAAAAATAAGAAATAGTTTTGAAAAAATGTATATTGTAAATTTGCATGAATGACAAATTGACTTTGCTCTTTTGCCTGACGCCCAGCATTTTGATGCCATAAATATTACTTTTGCATAAATGTAAAACGAAATGCTTATCCTGTATTATCTTTCTTGATTACAAGATACCTTATTTTACATATTGGACATTTAAATCTATTTTCAGCGATCTCAGTAGAATCTAAAAGTTTTATTTTCCTCTGTTTCGTCTACACATTTGATAGCAACAGTTATTTTCGTCTTCACTTGAGGGGGACAGAAATCACAAACCAGCCAGTACATTTAGGATAATAGAAGAGTATAAAATATTAGAAGAGTATAAAATATTAGAAGAGTATAAAATATTAGAAGAGTATAAAATATTAGAAGAGTATACAATTATGCAAAATTTGATTATACAAAGAAATATCCCATAAATTATCCTGTAGAATTTCTTGAATAGTCGCAAAACAAATTAAGATCGACCATGAAAAATCAAAGACAATTTTCCAGTGCTAGACTATAATTCTTAACTAAATTTAGCAAAAGCGGCCAATATTGTTTACGGGAGAAAATTCAGAAGTTCTCTTTGTTAGACGGCTATGAATAAATAATTTAGTAAAAAATTCAAGCGACTCCTATAATCAATATTAGGTTGTCCCAAAAGTTCGTAAACACTTGCAAAAAATTGAATTTTTATGCAATTTTGCGTTTATATTGTTATAGTGATCTTCATCTTTGTATTCCAGATGGCAACTGATAAAAGTGAGCTGCGAGTTTTGATTCATTACTGCTGGAAGCGAGGTCTTTCAACCAGAAAAGCTACAGAAGAGATTTGTACTTCTGAAGGTGAAGAACAATTGCATATGCGGCGATCTCAAAGTGGTACAAGCGTTTCGATTCTGGCGACATGAGTCTTGAAGATAAGTCTCGTTCGGCCGTTAAAGTTGGATGATGGAGACTTGCAAACTGGGTTGGACATTGTACCTTCATCGAGCACTCGGGAATTGGCTGATGAGCTTGGAGTTGGCAAATTGACAGTTCACTGACATTTTAAGCAACTTGATTTTGTTCACAAAAAGCCGCGCCATGATCCGCACGAACTCACCGAAGCACAAGCCAACAGACGAGTTGAAATTTGTCGTCAATTGCTCAGCGATCCATTAAACGAGTGTTTTTAGAAGCGCATTGTGACATCCGACGAGAAATGGGTCTATCTGGTCCAACAGAGTCGAGACAAGCGATGGGTTCAGAAAGGGCAAGAGACACCGTCGGTTCGAAAACAAGATCGATTCGGCAAGAAAGTCATGTTGTGCGTCTGGTGGAACTTTGAAGGAATCGTGCATTTTGAGTTGGTTCCGAATGGTCGTGCTATCAGTGCCGAACGTTACTGTCAGCAACTTGAGCGGGTCTACGAAAAGTTGAAGCAAAAGTACCCGGATCTGATCTACCGAAAGCGCGCTTTGATGCAGCAGGACAATGCCAAGCCACACACCGCCAGGAAGACCAAAGACAAGTTTGAAGAGCTGGACGACGTTGAGGTTCTGCCACATCCAGCCTACAGTCCTGACTGTGCTCCATCAGATTACGACCTTTTCCGCTCAATGCAACACTTTCTGGAGGGCCGCCGATTCGACTTTTTTGATGACGTCAAGGAAACGTGTCAAGAATTCTTTGATTCGAAGCCGGCTGAATGGTACTTTGACCAGATCCAAAAGCTTGCAGATCGATGGCAGAAAGTCTTGGAAAATGATGGTCTTTATTTTGAGCAATAATTTTTGTTGTTTTTGCAAGTAAAATTTCAATTTTTTGCAAATGTTTTCTGGTAACCTTAGTTTACTTGGCGAGTAAAATTTCAATTTTTTGCATGTGTTTACGAACCTTTGGAACAACCTAATATATGTATATATATATCTTTATTATAGAAGACGTTTGAATTTTTCACTAAATTATTTGTTAATTATGATCAATTGCAATATCTTGTAGGTCGACTTTGATGAAATTTGTATAAAAATGGATTGCTCCACAATTATATATATATATATATATAGAGAGAGAGAGAGAGAGAGAGTGAGTGAGTGAGGAAAAGAAAGACAAACTACAAGATACAGCAATTAAGCTTTTTATTTAATTTTTCTGCGTTCGTATCAGTGTTTTCTTTTCTGGGTGCAAACTGTATCAAAACTGTCCAAACGTTCTGCATATCCGAGTGCTTTTGGCTATTTTATAGCCATTATCAAGGGCAGTTTCTTTTATTTTTAAGAGAATGTGTGGGTTTCTTATGTATATGTCCCAAGTTATAGGAATGTTAATTCTCCAAGCACGGTCAGCACATTCTGGCCGTGTTTGTAGTTAATATTATTCAGCGTTGGCGTTTTCTTTTTTTTTTATTATTAAGGCTTCCATTATTGTTTTATTCATTGTTTTTGCATGTTACTAATCGTGTTATGTTGTGGTGCCCTATTCTATAGGAATGAACACTTCCTCCGTCAATATAATACTACCTGCATGACTTCCGGTGACGCAGCTGTAGGCAGCTGAGAGACAGTCGAGACGCAGCGTAACTATACTGTTCGGACTTACACTTCTAATTGCTGATTACTAACACTCTTACCTGTATATACGTTCTGTTATTCTAATACACTTGTTGAACCTACGTTCTTGTTTCCGTGCCTTTCTTCCAGGCCCTAAGAGGCCACAACAACTTGGTGACAAAGATTTCGCCACAACATGTTAGTAATAAAAAAAATACAATCAACAATTGTGATATAAATATCAGTTAAGGGAATGAAATTTATGTGGGACGTGGATTAATTAAAACCATTCATTTGAATAACCAAACACACAATTACACATTCATCCAGACACAACAAATAGGATAAACACCAGGGAACTAACATTTCTGGTCAACGACATAGTGGGGGATTAAACTAAAGAAATTTAGGACAAAATTAAAAGGTGCCAATAAGCGTATATCCCCAAATGAAGTTAATTTGGTATAAAAACTAAAAGCAAAACAAGCTATACCAAACTATTTAGAGTGTGATTGCTAATGTTTATTACGGACTACCCAATATCCTGAAGCTTAACCAGCATAAAAATGCCACTCTAAACCGGCACCTCTCATTCGACAGATACGCACAAGACTCGCCCACTTTTTGTCAAATTCTGATGGAATGAGTCGTTGCCTTTCCGACCTGATCTTGACTTTAAGCAGATGCATAAAAAAATAATCAGTTGAAAAGAGGTAAACTTCTGTCACACTGTCCACATCACGACTCGCATTACACCTAACAAACACAAAAACACGTAGTGAACAACAGTAGGTAACGAAGGTACCACTTTGCTACGAACATAACTGGCCTAAAGGACAAAGAACTTTCCATGCATCACGCAAACTATGATGCCTTTAATAAACTTGCATGATGTGACTTGCAGTGAAAGAAGGTGTTAGCCAGAATCACTGTCACGTCGTCCATGCCCACTGAAGAAAGTTTTTTGCTAACCCAGAGGGCCCCTCTCATCACCAGCCAGATGAGTGATGCTTCATCATCAGTGAAGTCTTAACCGAGTGAAGTCTTAAACCAAGCTCACCAATCAAATCTCTAAATTACCTTAGAGTTTTTGTTAATTTAAAGCCATGTTGTTTTTTATGACGGAATTTGATTTTGTATGTCATACACCAATTTAAAAAAATAATGGGTGCTGCTACAGAGTGAATTCTACCTCGGTATATCGTCTACCCAAGTGCAGTGGCCATCAAGTCAGGTGAGGTCTAACATGGATTTTTGCATCTGCGATGCTGCGGTAGACTTCATGCTATAGTCGAAACGGGAGGTAAGCTTCACGCTATATTGAGGTAGATCTCACGCTATAGTAGCAGCAAATAATGATTATTATTTTACCAGAGAAAGATAGATCATTAAAATCACTATTTGTTTTATTTATTTACTTTTTTATTCATATTTATTTATGATTTTTCAATAAAAAGTGAACAAGCTTTCCCAAATTGTATGTTAAAAGAAGTGTGAGATTGATCGATGGTGTAAATCTGACATAGAGTTGACAGATCTAACAATCATCTTTTCTAAAGAAGAAAACAACTACGTTGTTTTTCGACTAGTTGAACTTCTACAAGATTTGCAAATGTTATAATGTGAAACTCACTCGTCAAATTGAATCCTGTTCCATTTTTTGTTCTCCTCCACCACTCGTTCAAGGCTGCCTACTTTAATACAACTCTGAAATTATAAAAAAAGAACAATGTTACAAATTTATGCAGAAATCATTCTTAATACGTCTTGTTTCTTCATATAATTTCCTTATCAATATAAAATGGTTCAGCTTTCCATTGAGCGGAGATAAGCCGATTGATCTTCATTCAAAATGCATTTTAAATTCATTTTTTTTATTTAAGGTGCAATATAGTAAATATTTCTTATATCAGAAATGACAAGTGAGTCTTAGTAAAGACTTGAGCTAACAAGTGAATGGAATATTCCTACAATTATGGACGATGCACCTTCAGAAAGATAAAGTACAGTTAGCTTTGAATAACAGCGGCAAAAATGTTAAGAGACCTAATTGATATGACAGTTGCTATGTTAAGATATACTTAAAAAAAACGAGTTCGGAACTAGACAGAAGCCTATTCTTTATTACCGAGCCATGTTTATTAATTCCGTCGGTGGAATAGCGGTTTGAGAGTTGCGATAAAAAGTAACTGAATTTAAGATGATCAAAGTAGATGAAAAATGAATAATAATGCCGAAAGTCTTATCAAAATTACAATTCTTTTTACCCATCTTACAACATTTACATTTGACTACGCCAATAGAATAAAGGAGATTTTAAACTTGTCAAAATATTAAAGTGTGTATGTGTGTGTACAGGTGCGATGGATCAATTGTCGTATAAATTGCACAAAAATCAAAATAACACTAAAATCTCATCTGAATAAATATATTTACCTAAATGAAACAAAAATATCTTGAAATACGAAAGAGTAAATTCATTCAATAAAATCACTAATCAAACCATCAGTACGGTTAGACATCCGATTGCTTCTAACCAGGATTGAAACCCGACCTAATTGACATCAGTCGACTATTCTACCTCATAGTAAATTTAGCGTGTTATATACACAAAATAAACACACGGCACTATGTATGTATGTCTATAGGTTTTATTAAAACTAAAGACAGGGTATTATGGTTAAACTTTAAGGTAACTTTTTCATTGGATCTTATGATTTTTTTCTTCTGAAGACATAAATTACATAAAAATTGTCCAAATGTTTGTTTTTTATCCGAACGCTTTCAGCTATAATTTGAAAATTTTCCGTGCTCAACCTCGAGCCAGTTTTGTGAATGATTAGTCGTTATAAATGCACACTACTCTACAAACATACATAACACTACATACATTCTGTTACACGTAAAATAACGTCGATCCTCGATAAAAGCTAAAAGTATAGCCGAAAGCGCTCGGATAGACAAACCATTTGAACAATTTTTATATAATTTTGTTCTCAAAAGAAAAAAAATCATAACATGAAAAATTACATGAAAATCTCAACCATAATACCTTGTCTGTCAGTTTTAATGAAACCTGCATAAAATAGAGACTGCTGCTCAAATATACAATGTATGTATGTATGTATGTATAAAGTACCCAGTAACCTCTTACTTTAAAACTATAAACTGAATTCTCAATGTTATCTTTTTTCTGTCAATATATATTGTGTCTTTATTTATATTCATAGATATGTGCCCTTTGAGCCTGGCCTGTACTTAGATGGGTGACCACTTGGGAATGCCAGGTACTGTAAGCGCTCTTGATTGATGTGCATTGTGGTGCGGTTGATTTCTCGGAATGAGACATCGAGAAGCTGTGTTCACTTACGCACTAATACCCTTGGGAAGGGTATTAATCCGTCCCTTTCCTGCAGTTATGGATTAAATAACAGAACAGATTGGGTTCTATAGCCTTGGCTGGCAACCAGTCTGCCAGAGCAGGTACTGGCTACATGTTGCGGGATAATTTTTTTAAATGACTACATAAGCGATGTGGAGCGCATTCAGAGCACAGTGAAAACAATAATATCACTGTTGGCCACTGAATCCCTGACTCTCTCTGGTAAGTCTTGTCTATGTCGTACCACTGGACCCAGACGAAACGCGAAGAGAGAGTGAGGCTGACCACCATGCTCAAATCTCCCTCAATTGAATCCAGTTAAAGCGCAAGTTATGACTTCTACCTAGAAATCGTGGTCTTCCTCGCCTGCGAGGACAAACATCATACGTATATATATTCAAAAATGTTTCATTGATTAATAAAACATATTGTGTCTAATTATATGTATACTGATCCTGGAAGTTGTTGAATCAGTTTCTTAATGGGAAATTCAAGGAACGCACCGTCGGTTTGCTTAGCCCAAGCACTTTCGATCGTTCAGGGATAAATTACAACTTCAATCTTATTGTAACTGCGATAAAATCT
>JBBBDQ010002248.1:0-85000 GCA_037127315.1 Ascarosepion bandense | reverse complement strand
GGCCAATTAAAAACTTTTTAGGCATTCACTTTGTCTCTAGCAAAATGAATGAAAAACCGTTGCTTTCTGCTTACCGGGAAAATAACTTTTGGATCTTTGAAAGAGAGAAAGTGCAATATTCGCTGTTGCGAAGGAAAATTGAATTTTTGACCCAGATTTTCTTTTTCTAGATTGCCTGTTGGACTGTTAACACTAGACCTAAGATTGAACTTGATGATGACAAAAGGATTTTGTTTTTTTTCATTTTATTTCTATAACAATCTATTTCGGCATTTGATTTGTTTTTAGCAAGATGGCAGGAAGACAGTCCGACATAACTGATCCCCGAATTCACTGATAATAAGACAAAGCCTGTGTTTGATTGTATCCAGAATGTGGAATATATATATATATATATATATATATATATATATATATATATATATGTATATATAGTATACACACACACACACATACACACACATATATATGTGTGTGTGTGTGTGTGTGTACATATATATATATTCCACATTCTCGATACAATCAAGCACAAGCTTTGTTTATCAGTGAATTCGAGGATCAGTTTATGTTGAACTGTCTTTCTGCCATCTTGCTAAAAACAAATCAAATTTTTCACTGACTTGCGAAATTTGATTTCGTATTTATATTTCAAAATTGTTTTCGGAGATTTTGATTCATTTCTAATCTACGGGTCATGTAGTGCTTTTTATTATTCTTGAAAAACTATTTGAGTTTACGTGTGCGCGTGTCTTTTTTTTTTTTTTTTTTTTTAATCGCATTTGAATTTCGTGTGTCTGTGTGGATGTATTACACCAGAGTATTTTGCTTACTGGAAATAGTAAACTTAATCATTTAGTTTGCAATTAAAACTAAAATAAAAGATTCAAGAAAAACCATTTTTTTTAATTCAATTTAAAAGTTAGTAAAAAATGTGTGGAGGTACCTACACACCACGTCAAGGTGCCCCAGGTTAATTTACATGAATTGAAGAATTCTTTAACCTTCATTTTTTAGAGGGAGATTTATCTGGAAAGAGATATTTAAGTTATATCGTATTTGTTAAATTTCCAAGTGTCTTTACAAAAAAGAAATCATTCACAGATAAAAATTATCCTTCCCTACAGGAAATTTTCTAGAAATTTAATCAGGCGATACAGACATTACAGTTAACTAAAGCTAGTGTAGTAGTACTAGAGAGAAAACAAATAAAATAGGATCTGCAATATAATTGATCCTGACATGGCATCTCGCCTTCAGTCGTTTTCTCTCCGACGTGATGTAGCTTCCTTCTATCTTTTCCACAATTATATTATTTTTTTTAAGTTCAATTTAAATGTTAGTTATCAAAAGTTGATTTATACAATTTAAATGTACATTTCAAAGTTGATTGCATCAATAGAAATGGCTGACTATCTTTGGGGAGGAGTATAAAATGATATTCTTTTTCTATTTCTCTTTTCTCTAATTGAAGAGAAATAAGAAGAGAAAACATTGTGGTTGTGTGGGTTTACTTTCCCTAATATAAGTTGAATCATTTTGTTTTACAGACATACATTAGAAAATATTTGACTCTTTTATCCCAAACTACACATTTTGAATTTGGCTCCGATATAATTTCTTTGAATGATATTGCGATTCTGGGCATACTTCATACAAGATCCTTCATACTCCAAGTAAACAGTGAGAAGGAAACACATTGCTGGTCTGCAGACTATTGCAGCTGCATTTTCTGTGTTTTCCACCACTAAACACTTCCCGGTGCCTGATGAGTTCCTCCAAGAGCAACTCAGTATGGACATCTTTTACTAAGCCTGATGAATCAACTTTATTTTAAAAAAATAGCAAACATTTCTCAAGCAGTGGCTTACAAGATACAAATGGTTTCGTTTATGAGAAGAAAAATTCATGTACTGTGAAATATGTACTCTACATAACCAAACCAGCACATGTCTGCACAAGTGAAATAAATGCAGCAAGTTTCAAATGTCTACCCTCACTCACCATGTCTTATACAAAAAGCATCAGTCCTGCCTTAATATTCCTGTTCTACAAAAAGACTTAGAACTATGTAAGTTGAAATTTGACAGTCAATAGGATAGAGCAGCGCTGAGGCTGTAAAAAAAACATTGACTGGATGGCCCAATAGGAAATGCCCCTGTCAAGGTTTGAGTCTCTACAGAACTTTCTGACAACCTTTGGAGTCCCAGATTTTCTACATCTGCAGCTAAAAGCAGTAGCATACAGATAGCGATATGCAAGTTAAGAAATGCTATCTAGTATGGTAGAGACCATACAGGCAGCTCTAAAAACAAAGGTGGCTAAATCCTTATTTGTTAATGTACTGACATAACCAACTACAAACGCCTTGTTCTAAATGTCAAAATTATTGACCCTGTGACTTTAATCTAAGCATTTATTTTGTTGCAAAGAGTATTATGATACAACAGGTGTAAGAATTGAAAAACCCATCCAGGAAATCATATTTTCTTTTATAATCGTTTCACCCCGAGCACGGCATTTCACTGCCACTATTGCGCAGGGGGTTACAAAGAGGGGAAAGTGGTGAGAAAGGATGGTTAGATATAGGAAATGTCAGAAGGAGGGTGATAGACGGGTAAGGATACCGAGAATGAGGGTAGATGGTGAGAGTGTTGGAAGAATAGATGCAAGTTAGTGTGATAGGAGGTGTCTATTGACCTTACAATTAAACTCCTGGAGATTGTAGCTCTCGGGAAAGCAGACATGTGGAAGGGAATTCCACAAGTCCTATTAACAAAAGTGATGAGCATGGGATTGGATGGAACTGACATAATGACTGGGAAAAACAAAGTCTGCACAGGCATACTGCTTATGTCCAACCCCCACATGGTGAATGTGCATTGTGCTGTCCACTTCCTAGCCTTGTACACGTCTCAAGTAGCAGAGTCAATAGCAAATCTACAAGGGCATCTGACTGATCTGTTTTATTACTTTCATGCAAGTCCCAAACGAGTCAGTCAAAATAAGACACATACAGAAACTGCCGGAAGACCCAATGCTAAATTACAAAGAGCAGTGTTCCATCCGATGGCTATCACATTACAATGCTCTTCAGGCTGTGTATAAGACAATCGATAGCCTGCTGGCATACGTCAGTGAAGTGTTCTAGGATTTCAGCAAAGACACAAAGTTAAATGACCTAAAAATAAAAGGATTTCAACATAGAAGATCATCAGCATCACTGCTCTCATGTCTTGTCTTGCTAGTATCTATTACACCTGAGTAGTGAGTTCGATTCTCACTGAGTACGACATACTTTTGGCCTTGCGTCACATCTAAGCGGCGCTTAGAAAATCATCTATCATATTACAATATTCTTCAGGCTGTGCATAGAACAATTGATAGCCTGCTTTTACTAAAGTGTCCCAGGATTTCAGCAAAGTCCCAAAGTTAAAAGACTGCAACAGAGAAATCCATCAGCATCAATTCTCTTCTGATGGATATTATAGCCCCAGTTACAATCTCATCCCAGTTTCTGCAAACAGAAAATGTGGATGTGGCTTTAAAGTAAAATTAGATATTGTTATAAAGGATTTGGAAATGATCAAGGAAATGACATCTCCCAACCTGACAGTATTAACCAGAGACATCCAAGACAATATGTACAAGGGTAAGCATCAGCTCACAAAATCCACAATTAATCTGCAACAACCGTGCATCTCATTTATTAATAAATTAATAAATAATACGCACTCGGGGTTTCCAAATACCTCTCCGTTGTGTGCATTTGGGGTGTTAAGTCTCTGTCTCATCTGCTTCTTGAGTCAAGAACAGATGAAGGTCTATGGAAAGGAGGGGTTGGAATTTCTAATTTCCCACTATGGATATCACCAAACCCACAAATGGATTGAGGATGGAGAGAATTGCCAGATAACTACGCAACGCCTCATCAATGCTGTTCAGTCTTGACTGGAGTGGAACCTTCTGAAGAAAGTTGTCAAAGCACAGTACTATTCTAGATACAGCATGTGGAAACTATGAGTGTTGGTAACAAAATATCACCTAAAAGACTTCCCTCTAACCTCAGAATCCTTGCTCAACTGGCCACCACCTTTGCTGTACATACAGGTGGCTGTGAACGAGGGTTCTATGCTCAGAATTTTATCCTCACTCATCACCGGAACAGGTTGTTATCGGAACATCAAGGGCAACTTCTTAGGATTGACCTGGGACCCAAAAGGTTAGTTCCTTTCCGAAGAGGCACTAGCCAAATGGACAGGGGTAAAGTAAAGAAAACTGTACACTATGAATTACAATTAATCATTGACAAATGCTCTTCACATTAATTTTCACAGAATACACCATAAACATACCTGCATCATTTGATATTCTTCAACCTATTTTCCATTATCTTCGTTAAGTTTCATTGTTGTGGTAAATGTTTCATAGTGATTGACTTGGTTAATTTTCTCATCAATTAAAATCAAATTTGATTGAATTGATTACTTTCAGACTAAAAATCTTGGTGACTGTAGACTGTCAAGGTGATGAGAATGTTTTGTGTATGTACTAAAATCAGCACTCTTATTATTAATTTATTTTGGTGCTATAGTCCCCATTTCGTTTTTATTTGAATTTGTAAAATATTTTGTTCACATGACCTATTTTATTAGACAATTTATTTAAGTGTTATCTATGTTATTACAGAGAAATATTTAAGTCATCTGCAATATCCTCAGATTGACACCCAAACACTTTAAAATATTCGTATTGAAGCCTCCATTGTTAAGCAGTACAACATGCCTTTCTCAAATTTCTGGTCAAATGAATTGTGCCATGGTGCTCTTTTTCTCACAAGTGGTGCCCAACTGACTCTGCTGTACTGTGCACTCGACATAATCAAAAACAATGTGCATGCGAAAAATTAAAAATATAAAATGGTGACAATTTACCAATCGCAGCCTGTGTATAACTGATAGTTTCAACATTTCTATACGAATTTAACCATTCACCCCAATCAATTTAAGTGTTATCTATGTTATTACAGAGAAATATTTCCTTTGAATTTTGTATCCTACACAAAGTTGGGAGCGTAATTGATTAATTTCAGCCTCATATTTCTAAGCTGATTCTCGGTGAGATTACTGACATTTTCTAGAGGAAAGTTCACCTAATCTAATGCGTTTCTTATGAATCAACAAAGCCAATTTATTAATACAATTTACAAAAGCAAAATAATTTGCTCCGTTATAACTCTCAAAAAGTATAGTTTCTTAATTGAACTGTGATTAAATGCAAATGCTGTTGTTTTAAATGTAACAATTTCTTTTAGAAGAAAACTTTTGTTCTGTCAGTTTATTTAAGTGACTCAAAAACGATTTAATTTTTTTGTTTTTTTCGAGACGATATTAAAATAAAATAAAAATAACTTGGTCTGGAGCCCTGCAGTTTAACACAACACTTTATTAAGAAACAATACTTTGGACTGATAGAATTTCCTGGTTAGCCATTCAAATCAAATCCGTGAGTCTCTTTAAATTAAAACGCTATCAAAATCACTAACGGCACAGATAATTTTACACTATTTTTTTTTTCTATCCTTGACCCGGAATATTTTTTACTTTTTATATTTTATGGAAAGTTTAACAATAAAGTTTATACCGCCTACTTTTGTGCCGAAATTTTATTGTTATATTGTGAAATCCAAGATCCTTTCAACACCTACCAACTAACTACCCTAAGCTCTATCGCATTTTATTGGACTGATTTACAGCGATCATCTATTTTTTCCTTCTATCGACATTTAATTACAAAATCAGACAAAGCTTGCCAGTCCCATTCACACACACACACACACACTACACACATACACACATATATATATATATATATATATATATATATATATATATATATATATATAAAGACAAAAGGAATACTTATCTTAATCTGGATGTGTTTCGATCTCTGTTGGACTTTATCAAGACAAATACAATGATTTTATTGAATAAAGACAAAAAAAACTTTTCTTAGCCGATGCGTATACATTCCGGGTGTATCAAAAATACATTCATGAATATCCCGCCATGGTTAAACAAACACTTCGCAGTTAACTGCCTACTACACACGTTACACGTTGAAGACAGACAAGCCACAAATAACACAAATGACAAATGTATACTGGTCTACATTGTAACACCACGCCATCTAGCGTAAACTTTCTTCAAACGTAAAAATGAACGAGTTGCGGACATGTGTTTATATGGGTTTATGGCCTTGTTTGGTGTGAAGAACTCGCCACTAAAGTTTGTGAAAGTATTTTTGATACACTCTGTATGACTGCACTAACAGAAAAAAAATATGCGCCATTTATCGAAAAGGTGCAATAGCTGAGAGTAACATTAATGATTGGTTCGCTATGTTCAAAGGTGGAGATTTTGATGTATAAGTAAGGCCTGAACTGATTGATGATGACTGTATCAAAACACTGACTAAAATAATTCAGGTCAAACGACACTGAATATTGCAGATATATTCTACATATCTCATAAGCGCATTGTAAGTTATTTGAAAACATTTGGATATGGTGATCATTACGAGAGTTAGTTGGTTCTCAATTTTACGATAAGAAATTTAATGAATCGCATTTTCACTTGCGAAACGTGAAAAATCTTAGTTTGGAAAATAACGATTACAGACAATGAAAAATAGGTTGTCTACAACAATGTGAAGCAAAAAACGTCATGAAGAAAAAGAACCAAGCCACTGTTAACAATTCTAATAACCGAAGGTGTGTGGTTAAAGAAGACTAGAAAACTATTACGATCAGTCTTCCTTACTTCTGAAAAGTACGATATCACAACAATATTCATCAGCTTCCCTTCTGCGGAGTAATCTCTATTGTGTCCAGCCAAACATTTAAAATTACATAACCAAAAAATGTGTATATTTTATTCCTTGTAGTTGTAGCAAAGAATATACAGGTGAAATTAGCTGCCGGCTAAAAGCTGAATAGAAAAAAAATCGAAAAAACGTAATTAGGGATGTGATAATGTAATCAGGCATAGCTGATCATGTATGAAAGGAAAGCATAGTGGAATTAAGTAAAAATACTAGAATGCGAGAAATCTTGATTCAGGCTTCTGAAAAAAATCAACGCATGTGCTACGCAATGAGAACCTTATTAGTAGACCTAGCATAGAAATAAATACGATATAGGAAGGTGTTAATAAAGATAGGAAAAGAAATGACAGCAAGTACTCCGCAATAGAAAAGAGAGACTTGATGAGTGTAGCCAAAGAGAACTCAAAGCAGCGCACATAAGCAGGCAGGTCATGTTTAAAGCTCCAGGTTTTTCACTCAAGATTGTCTCTCGGGATAGTGGACTGAAGCTTTTGTTTGTTGTTTAAATAAGATATTCAGTTTGATTGCGCGGATTGACAAGTAACTAATGAAGGCTGGATGCAAATAACTTAAATAATGATAACCTCTTATTCCAGAAATTCAAGAACTAATGCCTCATTATTAACGAGATTGTAATGGTGTTGTATATCCTTCTACAAAATCTATACTGATCCATATTAAATCGATAAAAGAAGAGTAATTGATTAAAATGCTCATACGTGACTAATAGGAAGGGTGTGATCTTTTATCATGATACCAGCCAGCAGAAATTAGTACAACTTAACTTCGCTATCCTACCACACCCACCTCCTCTGATATTTTGCACATTCGGATTGCTACTTATTTCGATTCCGACACAATTTTCTTAATGTGGTTGCATAGATCTCTATACAAATATATAAATATTGTCATTGACATTCACTTAAAAAATGCCATAAACCTTTGTTTCCACACAGTAATAAAATGGGTAGGAAAAATCATGTCAAGTTTTATTACTGTGTTGGAACAAAGCATATTAATAAAGTAATTTAAAAAACAAACTTGAAAAAAAAAATTTGAAAAAATGCTTTTAGTTTTTTGTTTTAGTGAATGCTGAATAGGGAGTTAGGTTGTCAGATGTAACGGGTAATGTGGTTGCAAAAATTATCTGACAGCCATGACTGAGTTATTCTGCTTGTATGGCAAGGTGCAGAGTCCCGTTGCCATACATATGGTCTTCCAGCAGCCATCCTCTTGACCAAGAGCAGAACTACCTCGTCCAGGCACTTGATGTGTTGGCCTGCGTATTGAATCTGAGGCCTTGTGAGAAGATGAATGAAAGTATAATGTCGCTTCGTAATCCCTATTAGACTCATCCAACTCTTTCCAAATCATCTGCAATATCCTCAGGTTGACACCCAAACACTTTAAAGTATTCGTATTGAAGCCTCCGGTGCAGATGTTAAGCAGTATATGTCTTTCTCAAATTTCTGGCCAAATGAATTGCGCTAGGGTGCTCTTTTTCTCACAAGTGGTGCCCAACTGACTCTCCTGTACTGTGCACTCGACGTAATCAAAAACAAACAATGTGCATGCGAAAAATTAAAAATATATAATTGTGACAATTTACCAATCGCAGCCTGTGTATATAACTGATAGTTTCAACATTTCTATACGAATTTAACTATTCACCACAATCTAGACGAGAATATTGCTAGTACGCTTGGGGTTACATGGAGTGAAAGTGAGTGAAAATACCGAATATAGGAAAGACTGAAGAAAGGACAAAGGACTGAGGAAAAAACTAGATTCAAGAAGATAGAAGATGGCGATTGACGTTGCATTTAAATTTTTAAAGATTGTTGTTATCAGAGAAGCAAGTGAACGGAATGGAGTTCCACAGCCTGGAAGTGCGAGGAAAGAAACTGTAGAACTGGTGGGGTTACATTTAGTTATTTTAATAGTAAACGGGTGGGACCTAAATGCCAATGTAGTAGCGCGCTTAAATTTATGCATTCATGGCACCAATGAAAAAGTTTTACAGTTGCCATGAAAATATTTGTAGAAATGACAGAGGGAAGCCACGTCACGTCGATGAGAAAGTGGCTGAAGTAGAGATTCGTGGTCAGGATCGATTTAAAGGCAGATCAATCTAATGAGGCTATGTGGAACATGACTTGAGTTATGTCGAATTAATATGTTGTTCAAAACTCTCTCAACCACAACCTATCAGATGTTAAATCTCTTATATTTGTTGATCCGTCCATCTGAAGTGTTCATAATCTATTATTTTCATATCTTGAACTTCTATGATGGTTTAGGGCCTGTGCCATCAGTGCTTTCATTGCAATTCCGCAACATAGTTTCTGCTTTGGAAATGTTTATCCTGTGTCCTACTTCTGGGAAAACTTGGTAAAGAATATTGATGTTTTGTTTATTTTGGTTCCACCTATGGCTACATATATAATCAGCATGCCCTTGTCGTCGGTTTACTGGCTTCGGATGGAAAAACAGAAAGACTGCTTTCTATTACTTAATTCGTTTCGAATATCGTAAGGAATGTTTAAATGATCAAGTTCAACTCTTTCCTATCTGTACCTGTACACTAGCAGTGCATAAACGTGAAGATATTAAACAGATTGAACTCATTTTGTCCTTGTACTCTTGAGAATGCGCGTTGTGGTGCAGTGGATATCGATTCAGAAAGAGCAATCAGGGAGCCGAGTTCGAATTCCAGTTTGATTCCTTGCATTCACTTACTCACAAATACCCTTGGAAAAGCTATTAATCCGTTTCTTCTCTCCAGTTATGGGTTAAATAATAGAACAGATTGAGTTTTATAGCCTTGGTCGGCAACCCCTCTACCGCAGAAAGCAATGGCAACCTACTGCGGGGTAATCTTCTGCTCACTCAGTCATGTCTCTTTCGAGACATGATCGCCCAAGGCGTGTATGACGAATGGCACTTAAATGACTGACTGACTGACTGACTGACTCTTGACTGGATGTGCGTGGGTGGATGTAGTTGGGACGAGAAATTGAATAGTCGAGTTTGAATTCCAGTTGAATTCGTTGCATTCTCTTACGCGCAAATACCCTTGGGAAAAATATGAATCCGCCACTTCTTCCTCATAGTCTATAGCTTGAGGGTTACTCAATCTAAAATGTTACTGAGTGCGATTGTAAAAACAGGACAAGATGAAATTTAGAGCGTATCATGAGAACGAGTGAGACAGATATCGGTTGATTCTGGACTTAAATAGATCAAGACTGCTATTGCCAGGGAAGCATTCTCTCGGGAGTTTGTTTCACAATATAATAACGATGAGAAACAAGCTGTCTGAGTGGAAATTGCTTTTTATCAAAGAAACACAGAGATAGTTTGCCACCATGAACAAAGCATGATGCGTGCTAACTGTGAAGGTATGATCTGGTGGCACTAAGGACTGCATTGTCCAAACATCTGTCATAATAATCTATCTAAACTTATTTATAAATGGAACATTGTGTGTGTGTGTGTGTGTGTGTGTGTGTGTGTGTGTGTGTGTCCGTTACCTATAGACTCCGAAACGGCTGAACCTATTTTTTTGAAAATTTACACAGTTGTACTATAAGCGTCTGTGAGTGTTCTTCACTAGGTTTTGTGTCGAGGTACCCCCGATAAATATCGAAAATCGATAATCGAAAAAATCGGGTTATAGAAGGAGTGGTCCGATTTTAATCAAATTTGATACTCTTATAAACAAAGACATAAGAAATAATATCCAGAAGTTTCAAGGTTGCAGTTCTTACAATAGGGCAGAAAATCAATAATATATATATATAAAAGACAAGATATGTGTGTCTGTGTCTGTTTATCTGTCTGTATGTCCTTTATACAAATCCACAGTTTTTATCCGATTCTCACCAAACTTCACACAAATATTCTTTAGGCTGAATCTGAGCTCCAGGACCATGGATTAGTTTTGAAGCTTTCATTAAACCCGAGCAACGTCGGGTTATACTGCTAGTAGCAATATAGTAGTGAACGGCTGACGACCTTTCGCCTGTGGGATAAAAGTTTAAGGGTAGACATGAATTCATCACCCACAAGGTTGCGTAAGTGCTTTTGAATTTTTCTAAACATTTTTTACTACTTTCACCATAATGGTTCCATTTGAGGTACCCCTGTACGTGTAAAGATCTCACTACTTTTTCTTGGACAGTGCATTAATGCTTAATATACTCCATTGCTTTTAGATGTTGTTTTAATTTCAGACTTTCCATATAAAACTGGGAAACTTATTTTTGAATTCGATGAGAGTCGCAATGTCAAGTGAAGCTTTATTGTTTTTAATTTGTTATGGATAAAAACGTTCAGATATATATTGGTGCATTTTCTATTTTTACTGGCATTTTCAGATTGGTGTGCTCGGTATTGAAATATGATTGTTTTTTTTTGGGGGGGGGGGGGGGTTGAGACCCGTACATTTGTTCTGTTCTGACTTTGATTCGATGATATTATCATGTTTTCTTTTCGCTTTTCTCCACGTTTCAACACATAACCTATGCTACTCTGCTTCATTGATTTAGATTTCAATTTTACAAAAGATGTTGGATTCACAGAGCAGTAACGATCTTTTTTCTTTGTTAACTGTTTTCTTTTTCTCTTCTTTTTATCAGTTTAATTAATTATTAGTCATTTACAAATATAATTTCTAAATCAATCGCTATAATTCGAAGTTAATTGCTGAAATCGTTTCATTTGCATTCAAACTTGATGGCCTTAAAGTTATTATGGCGGGTCTGTGATTTTTGACAAATATAAAGTTATGTAATTATAAAGCATAAAACAAAAATGTGAAATTATTTTTACCTGAATGACAACAGCCAAAATCCCGGCCATCATTACACCTGCTTGGAAAAAATCCGTCCATATAACAGCTTTCATTCCGCCCTGTGATACGAGAAAGCAAAATATCGTTTACTTTGATTCAGAAAAACAATTTGCATCATTTTTTTTTTCGAAACAATTTTTTATAAATATAAAAATTATAAATCTAATTGAATATTTACGATTTAAGATCAGGATGAAAAACTAATAAACGTATTTGAGGAACAAATCATAACAATAAAAATATTTTTGGAAAACAAATATGGTGGCATGACGACCGACAACATAGATGTAACACTGAATTCAACTACTGATTGAAATCAAATATTCTCTTTTGATGGAATTATATACTTAAATTCAAAATGCTTTGCTAGGAATATTTCATCTGAACAATTCAAATAATTACACATGTCCGTGCAATTATATTTTGCAGTATGATACTGCATTTGATCGACAGAGAATTTTTTTTAACTTTAAGCTCCTTGCATGAATAGCATACAAATTGGTTGTTTTAATCGCAAATGACAAAGTTATCATTTTCAGCTTTTAGCAAAGATAGAAGTTTCAGTCTGTACTATGACTTCCAGGCATTTTACTTATTCTAATTTTATCTTCTCTGAAAAATAAATACTTTAAAGCGTTTATAAAATGTTTCTCTTTATCAATACCGTAAGATACGTTAAATCTCAAACAGCAGGTGTTGTCGTAGAGTAGCTGAGCACCTGACCAACTATCTTCATGTTTTGGTGATGTGCTAATCTCAGATTTCTGTGAAGGATCATCTATTCCACTCAGTGACGTTGCCAACTCAAGAGGTGAAGTGTGCTGGCTCTTATGATGTAGACATACCATTTCAACTTTCTCTTCTTGATATTGGTGACGGGGCCTTCCAACAGGCCTGTTACTTATCTGATGACGTCTTGCACCAGGATATTTGTGATGTATCTAAGTTCTGTAGCCTCGCCTGTTTAATGCTTTTACTCTTCGCTGGAATTCTGGTGAAAATGTCGAAGATTCATAGACAAATTAGGAACGTCAATGCACGCAGCAATCTTATATTTGGTTTCAGATGGATGTTTCAGTCTTTCGTGGTCTTTTTTTAGATTTTCTACAGATGCCATTGCTTTTGCAGGATTTCAAATTATTTCCATTCTGGAGACCTCTTTGCTGATAATCGAGACAATATATTTGAATTGCCTCATTATGTTAAGTTCCTGAATGCTGTCTTTTATATTGCTTGAAAGCCCTACTAAATTATTTGCCATCTTTATTAGTTAAACAATATCAGGCACTTCGACGTGATGTAATGGTTAACAATCTTGTCTCCCTAAACTAATTCCTACTGAATAGTGAGTTCGATCCTCACTGGGTGCCCTATACTTTCGGCTTTGTGCCACATCTAAGCCTTGCTTTGTAAATTACTATCTGTTAAACGATAATCTAGGAAATTTATCATTTTGATTTCGAAACAAACAATAATTCGAATAATTCATCATGAGATTAATCTGAAAACGGATTTCAAAGAATATAATAAAAACATTCAAAACCCTAGGATTTACAATGGCTTTAAAATCCAACCAAAATAATTCCTTAGATATAACATTGAACCTAAACAACGGAACATATAAAGCATGCAAAAAAACAAATAACAACCAAAAATACATTAAAAAAATGACAGCCACCTCCTAACGCATTCAAACAAATATATATCCAAATTTTCACTTTTTTATTGTTGTGAGTTGTTCATGTATGCGGGTGTACACTTGTGTGTGTATTTGCTGTGTTAGCTGGTGGCATAACTATTTGTCATTAGTAAATTCCCTAGATATAAAGTCTAAACAACAGAACCTACAAACCATATAGAAAAACAAAAACCTAATATACATGAACAATAACTCCAATCCAATCTTAACATATTCAAGCCAATACTCATATCTATTAATAAAAGAATTTCAAGAAAATTCTAGTAGCTTAAAAATATTCAATGAAAACAAATAAAAACTTATGAATCAGCTCTAAGAAACAGGGGATGGTTAAACAAACAAAAATCCAACAGGAAAAGAAACAATTTGGTTCCCCCTCATACCCCGACTGGAAATTTTTTTTTTAACCATCTCACCCCAAGCAAGGCATTCCACTGCCACTATTGCGCATGGGGCTACATAGGGGAAGGTAAAGAGAAGGAGTGGTTAGACATAGGGAATGTCAGGAGGAAGGTGACAGATGAGTAAAGATACCGAGGATGAGGGTTGGGCAGATGGGAAGAGTGTTTGATAGAATGGGAGCAGGTTAGTGTGTCAGGAGGTGTCTATTGATCTTACATTTAAACTCCTGGAGATTGTATCCGTCGGGGAAGCAATCGCGTGGAAGAGAATTCCACAGTCGGGAAGTGCGAGGAAAGAAACTGTTGGAGTAGAAGTTGCGGTTGCATTTTATCGGTTTCACTGTAAAAGGGTGGGATCTAGTTGCTAATCTAGTATCTCGTGCAAATTCGTATTTATGGGGCACCAGTGATGAATGCAATAAAAAAATAAGAAAAATATTCTTGAAAATAATTGGCAAACACATTCCTAAAAATAGCAACTTATCAAAAATTATCAATAAAAATACAATTAAAATTAGTTACAGTTGCATGGATAACACGGAGGAAATAATAACTACGCAAAACAAAAAATACTCAATAAAATCAATAACAGTTACAAAAACAATAACAATAACACCCTGAAAAATAACACTATCAAATGTAACTGCGAAAAACTAAATTATGTAACTGCGAAAATTGCTAAATTAACAATAAATGCTTAACCAATAACATAATATATATAGCTATCGTAACTAATAACATTAACACAAGGAAAAAGATTTACATAGGCATACAGAAATAACTTTAAAAAAAAATGTCATAACTAGAAAATATCCTTCGAAAGAAAAAACTCACAAACAATACAGCCGTATCAAAACTCATATGGAGACAAAAAGAAAACAACATCCCCACCAAAATCAAATGGTTAAGTATAAAAACAGGAGTCTCATATAGTATTAACAGTAAAAATTGTAAATTAAGCTTAGAGAGAAAATTAGTAATGACTAGTTTTAAAAAACAAAATATACTCTTAATCAAGAAAACTGATAAATAATAGTAAATGTAGATATATAAATACTTACTTTGCAATCTAAACAATAATTAAAAACATACCAATAAATAAAATGAATATAATATAAACTTTAAATAAATAAATAAATAAATGAAATAAATATAATATTTCAGAGATCTCGTTTCTTTTAAAATGGTTGCCATCGAAGACTAGTGTTTCAATTCAACGCAGGAGGGTCCATTATCTCAGCTGTAATTTTATTGTCCCATTTTATCATAAAGTATTAAATCAACCGCTAATCAGTAAACAATACAAAAATATAAATTGACTGCATAGTGAAAATGTTTTTTTTTAAGATAAAGATAACGTCCAAAATAAATAATGAAATAAATAATTACGAAATCAAACAAAGGAACAGTTTCTCGGCTATTTACAAAATACAAATTGCGTTGTGTAGGTTGGATATAAGAAGAACTCACCATTGTTGTGTATACTGTTGCTACCAAACTGACTGTAACGATTGTAGCCCATTCTGGAATATTGGTCACTACAAAAATTTTAAAAAAAGCATTTACGTTAGTTTGTCTGGAGGCTAATCACTAAAGCTAAACATATCTCCTTTTGGTCGATTTAAGAAGATTTTGATTATGTTTTAAAATGGCTGCCAGAAGACATTTTCATTCTTATTTAATACTTTAACTTAACTAACAAAATATTAGAGATTTCTCTGTGCAAACATTATTTGGCAAACAAGTACAGTTTAATAAATATGAACAAAAGATAGATAGATAGATAGATAGATAGATAGATAGATAGATAGATAGATAGATAGATAGATAGATAGATTTTTCTTAACATTTTTTTTTATAAAACCAACTCAGTCAATTACCATACGTGATACACGCTTTGGCGATCCTGTGTCTTTCGGAACATTCCCGCACTAATTTGCCATTACTTTCTGCGGTACACTGGCTACCAACCAAGCCTATAGAACACATTCTGTCCTGCTATTCAGCCCAAAGATGGAGAGAAAAGATATGGATTAATAGATTTCCCAAGGGTATTTGTGCGTAAGTTAAAGCAATTGATTTGACTGGAATTCGAACTCGACTCTTTGATTTCTAACTCAGAACTTATGATATCATTATTATATCCTTAAACAAAGATAGATAGATAGATAGATAGATAGATAGATAGATAGATAGATAGAACCTAATGAGCCAGACGAACCTACCTAGGTTTCTCCTAAACGGATCGTCAAGGAAAGCTGGCTTCCTGGAGAAACCTAGGCAGGTTCGTCTGGCTCATTAGATTCTATTAAGTTCGCTCTACCTTTGTATTGAGCACTTTTTGTTTGATGGTTACTAGTGTCGGGTTTTTTCCATTTTTTCTTTGGGATTCGTGCTGAGTTCTGTCCGAACACTCTTGACAGATTTTCATGTCCTAAGCTCTTTCTTTTTTTCTTTTTTTTTTTAATTTTTTCCTTCGTTCGAAAGTTTTCGAAGAAAGTATTCGAGACGAGTATAACTACATATAATCACGGTTATATATATATATATATATATATATATATATATATATAAACGACAATTATATATATATATAAACGACAAATTCTGCCTGTTCGTCAGTGGTGTTTGTCCATCCTCTAACTCGGCCACACACGCCTTACATAAACATATTATATATTCTTGGAATCAGGATGAACCCGGGGTTTAAAGTTTGCACTTCATCTACTGTTTGAATCTCTAGTATTGATATTTGTGCCCGGTTGAAGAGTGACTATTTAATAATAGAAATTTTTAAATAACTGAAAATAATTAGCCATTTTAAAAGTTTTTATTTTATTTTGAGTTTAAAGTAACAAAAAACTGTTAATTTATACATGTTTGTTTTAAAATTTGCTTAAAACATTCTGAATTTTCCAATTTTTTGAATTGAGGAAATCAATTCCAAAACGTTTTAGAAAAAATGTTGTTAATTTAAATATTTCTGTTTTTAACTCAGCTTAAAATTTTGTGAATTCCAAAATTTTGTAAAACAAGAAATCAGTTTTATTTCTTCAAAATTCCAAGGAAACACATTAAAAGGCGAAGTTTCATGACGTGAGGTTTTTAAGTTCTGAAGATTTTGTGATTTGAAGAACTCAATTTTTAACATGAATTGGAATTTCGATCCAAATCGAAGATTCAGCCCCAACCAGACTTTCAGCCAAAATCGGTCATTTGACTATTACTGGACATAACTCGAATCAAAGTTAAAGTGAGCTTTTGAAATTTCATCGATTAAATTGATATCATCAAAATTAGCATTGCTATTTTGTAAGCTAGACCAAAGGTTACATTAGTTTTGTGTCAGAATATGAGAAGACAACCAGCAGAAAGTGAAAATAATTCAGCATTTGCTATTCCAAGACTTTACCCAGGATCGTAATTTAAACGGTTTTGACATTTACTGAAATTCGATTTTTCGTTTCAAAATTGACCCTTTTGTTGATTGTATACTTACTGTCGATGACAAGTGTTTTCTCTCTGATAATTGGACCTGTGGTGTTCTATTAGTCGACAAATTTGCTATGACCAAACTTCCGAAACAAAATATTCACCTAAAATGATTTTCCTGGACTAGGTGTTGTAATTGCAGCCTGTTGGATTACCAAAGTGTTTTATTAAGAACCGTTGCATCGAAAGTCCTATAGGCTAATTATCATCAATATAAAGTGGTCTATCTTGCTGTAGGACAACACATACTTACACGTCAGTTTATCCATTCCTGTAATCTGAGTTTTCATTGTCAATTTTAATAACTTCCTACTTTGCTTAATAATATTGCATTTGAATCGAGTTATGAAGTATATACTCTGTGATTCGAAGCAGACATTTATTTGTATTAAATCTCCTTAAAATATATTTTAATAATTCATGAAACTTTTTGATGAAAAATTTTTGACTATTTTCTTTCTACATTTAGTGTTTTTATTCGAAATTCTTTTTGGTTGCTCTTATTTTCAGGCATTAAACAAAATAACGTAAAATTAGAAACAAATTATGGATGATATTCTCACCAAATTCTTCACCAAATATGAACTCTGAATGAAAAACATGCCTACTCAAATCTGGTTCGAAATTAATCCTTTTCGGCGATGTTTTGACAAAGAATTAATCGCCTAAAAAAATCAAAACAAATGGATTGGCAAATAGTCAAACTATTTGTCAAGATAAAATTTCTCTCAAAATCTAAAAATTTTAAGAAATTATTTTCTTTGATTACTTGCCTCATTAAACACGTTTTTTAAGTAAAAACTTTGAAGTAAAATCAAGTAGCGCTCACCCCACCAACTCTAACTTGTTACTATGACTATATCTTTCTGGATTGAATATTCATAGACTGTCAGACAGTCAGTTAAGTGCCATACGCGATACACGCTTTGGGCGATCATGTCTAACTGGGCAGAAGATTATCCCTCAGTAGGATGACATTGCTTTCTGCGGTCGGTTGGGTTGCCATTGCTTCCTGCAGTAGCCAACCAAGGCTACGGAACCCAATCTGTCCTATTATTTGACTCATAGCTAGAGGGGGAAGAGATGTATTATATTATTAAGTAGTAATTAGGAGAGGATCAGTTTATTACTTTATAACAATATAAAACTGATCCTCCACTTTATGACCAGTAGAAGCCTTAATCATGATTCCAAATATTATATTCAGTCAGTCATTTAAGTACCATGCGTGATACACGCTTGGGTGATCATGCCTCGAAAGAGACATGACTGACTGGGAAGAAAATTATCCAACAGTAGGTTGCCATTACCTTGTGCGGTAGACTGGTTGCCAGCCGAGGCTATACAACCCATTCTGTCTTATTATTTAACCGATAACTGGAGAGAAGAGACCGATTAATACCTTTCCCAAGGGTATTTGTGCATAAGTGAATGTAAAGAATTCAACTGGAATTCGAACTCGGCACCCCGATTTGTCGTTCCGAGTCGATATCCACTGCACCACAACGCATATCCAGCATCATAGACTGTACCTTGCCCATTTGAGTCTATAACTATTATTTTCGACGAGACCATACACAAAAGTCAGATTTGTAAGTCTTTTGAGGAGTGACAAGTAAAAAAGATTTCAATAATTATCTCAAGCTATTAAGGGATTTAGCACAACATGACATCAAGATGGGAAGATAACTAAAATCCTGAAGGCACCATTTAATTGGGAAATTTAGTGTTTTTTCAAAAAGTCGTATTCTTTCGTAAGAAATGCCATTTAACCCAAGATTCGAAAATGTTTTTTATTCGAATTTCTGACAAATGAGAAGTAAAAAGTACAGAATTGATGATGAAAAGCGAATTGAAAAACATTCCATTTTCTCATTTTCATTTCTAACGGCACTGTTCAGGGATATGTTCTTTTTATATTTTAGCAATATGGGGACCAATATATTTTAGTTGAAAGGGTTTCTTCAGTTGGCCCCAAATATATATATATATATATGTTGACCCAGGATAGGTCCGGAAAAAAAAGCACGAACACGGATATTAGTGAAACATATATATTTAACTAGAGAACAAATACAAAGTGTGTTACACGTCAGTCGGGCTGCCAAGTATTAGACCAGGGTGACTCAACTCAACCCCGAGAGGCATATTCTCCCGGTACTCATAATAATAGGAAGAGTTCATTATAGTCGAAAAAGGGTAGGTCTCCCAACAATATATATATATATAAGCTACTCCGGCATATACGCATCGCCCATTCAATAATGAATTAGAGCACTCTAGCTACTGGGCATGTATAATGATATACGCGCTAAAAAGTTTGCCTTCTTCTACCGGACGCTCGGGGCCCAGAAGTAGAATCGCCGACTGACGCCAAATCGGTCGGGTTTCAATCCTGGGTTAGGAAGCGATCGGAGTCTAACCGTACTGATGATCTGTGATACAGCGAAACAGATGTCTGCGGATGACTATATATATATATATATATATATATATATATATATATATTAGCATAGTACCCGTCAAAACTGAAGGATTACTTATGGATCGGCACTTCGAGTTTTGATGAAAGACCAGTATTTGTGTGCTATATGAAAATTAATACGATGGCAAAAGAAATGTATATGGATACATAACACTTTTTATATATGTACTTATTCACATAAATAAGCGTATAACAATATGTGGAATATATATCAGCCAATTAAGTGCCATAAATGATACATGCTTGGGTGATCATGTCTCGAAAGAAACATGACTGACTAGGCAGAATATTTTCTCGCAGTAGGTTGCCATTACTTTTTGCGGTAGACTGGTTGTCAACCAAGGCTATAAACCCAACCTTTTCTGCGATTTAACCCATAGCTAGAGGAAGAAGCGATGGGTCTTTCTCCAAGAGTATGTGCGGGTAAGTGAATGATGCAACTGAAATTTAAACTCAGCTCGTCAATATCTATTGCGTCACAACGCACATATTATATATATATATATATATATATATATATAATATGAAGTAAGAACAATAACAAATTTACTGTTCCTTAACGTTTATTCTTAATTTTACAGTGCTCAATACAAAAGTAGAGCAAAATATCTTAAATATTTAATTTAAATCAAACCTCTTTAGCTAGGTATCTGTCACTTAAAGACAAATAATAAAACCCTCGCGGTAAAATAGAAAATATTAAAAAGTAAGAACATGTAGTTCTTTAAACCACCCAAGCCCTTTGTGCTTTCATAAAAAAATCATATGCCATCAGAAGGTATGAAAATAAAGATTTACTAAACTTTATAAATGAAATGGCTGTAGACACGGTTTAAGCTTCACACTAAATAATAATTAAAATTAAGAAAAAATAGATAAATATAAACATTAATATACATGACAAAAATCGATAAAATAACGCATCAAAATAACGTCACATTCTTCTTCTTTTATGTGCCATGTACTTTCAGGACGTAGGCGATCATGACTTTCAACGTCTCCCTATCTCTGGTGGCTCTTAGCACGCTTTCTCCTGTTGCATCATGCAACCTTCGTTCCGTCATCCACCTGATCAGGTCCTTCAAATATGTTATCCGCTGCCTTCCCCTGTCTCTTTTTCTCTCTATCTGGCCTGTTAGTAACAGGTTCTCCAAGCCTTCCTTCCTCATTGCATGTCCCAGGAACATTAGTTGTCTCTTCCTGATGCTCAGTATTAATTTCCTTTTCGTCTGTAGAAGCACATTTCAGCTGCTTCAAGTTTTTCCTTCGTTTTCGAAGATATTGTCTAACATTCACTGCCATATTGAAATACCGACATCACATAGCAATCCAGTACTCTCCTCTTTGTGTCTAGTGAAATTGTCCTGTTTCTTAATACTTTATTCAACTTCTGGAATGCTTCTTTCGCCATGACGATTCGCCTTTGGATCTCAGTGTCGCACTTTCCGTCTTCTATTAGAACATACCTGCCTGATTTTAGAGTCCCTCACCTGTAACTGGCATCAAACATAATAAAAATAAGGCTTTATTCAAACACAAATAGGTTTTGAAAAGATTAAAAATTAAAAAATTAAAAAGGTAAGGTTGGTGCGAATAAAAGTGAAAATAGATTGTAGTAGTCGCATATATAAAAAAGGGAAATAGCGCAAAACTTGATACACTTTTAACACGGACACGTTAAGAACTAATAAATGACCCTTTTTTGAGAACCAAACTATGGTCTTGTAAGTCAAAAAATCTCTCACATTTGGGGAAAAAAATCTGTTCGTCACCTCAAAAATGGTTGCTTGAAAATGGGGCCATAGTAAAAATATGATTCTGAAACATGGGAAATTTTGTGTCTCGAAATTTTAAATTAATTATATCACAACTAGCAGTATAGCCCGGCGTTGCTCGGGTGTAATGAAAGCTTTAAAACTAATCCATGGTCCTGGAGCTCAGACTCTTTAGACGTAGGCACGAAAGACTAAAAAGCAATAGTTGTTTCCAGTTAAAGCGAAACCGTAGACTGAATAAAAATGAATGGCTGTAAGTCAAATTTTGATTTCCTGGTATCGATATCAAATAAGTTTTTTTCGTCGTAAACTGTATTTTGAAGGCTAAATAAATCCTCTGAGTAAATGGTATCATGGCTGAGACTAAGAACTACAATTATACCTACTTAGAGCCAAACCCGAAGCAAAAACTATAATAAAAGGGCTGAAAAAAATACAGACATGCAGGCAGATAAACAGACACACATAAAACATCTTGCCTTTTATATATATATATATATATATATATATATATATATATATATATTGTTGATTTGCTGCACTATTGTAAGAACTGCAACCTTGAAACTTCTGAATATCGTTTCTTATGTCTTTGTCTATGGGTGTATCAAATTTGATTAAAATCGGACCATTCCTTCTATAACCCGATTTTTTCGATTATCAGTTTTCGATATTTATCGGGGGTACCGCGACACAAAACCTAGATAAGGACGCTCGCAGACGCTTATAGTACAACTGTGTAAATTTTCAACAAAATCGGCTGAGCCGTTTCGGAATCTATAGGTAACGGGGACACACACACACATACACAAAGTTCCATTTATAAATAAGTTTAGATTATATATATATATATATATATATATATATCTGTGTGTGTGTGTGTGTGTGTGTGTGTGTGTGTGTGTGTGTGTGTGTGTGTGTGTGTGTACATTTTAAATAAAAAAATGAAATAGCTTGTAGGTAAAATCCCAAAACCAGGTTCTATTAAAATTAATGTTATTAATATTAAAAATAGTCTAGGTGGAGGGCTCGATGTAATTAGTATTATCTATTTACAGAGCCAAATATGCATTTTTTTTTTTCAAATAAATCTCCGAAAACTACATTCGTTGTATGGTCATTTCGGCGAGAAAAAATCTCGCTTTCTCAACAACGATCAAAATCAAATTTTTTTTTACAAATATGAGATAAAAATTCGCATTCCAGAAGGCCACTCAAAATATTTTCATACACAGGAAGTTTACTTTAAAAGGAGAAAGAAAGTAAATAAGAAAAAAGTTAAGGAGGGGAAGTTAAAAAAAAAATTAAAAATTTGTCATTTAGACCTTGTTACGGAGGGTAGAAAAGAAAGGGAAAAAAGAAACAGAGAAAGAGGTTCGAGACTCGATTATAGAAAAAGACTTTCAGATTACATCTGTATGAAAAAATCAAAATTTAACCGTGTCCCTGGAATGGGAGTGGTAGGGGGAAATGAAAAAGAAAATGGTTTAGACAGAGGAAGAGTTAAAGGTGGGGTAAAAGGAAGAAGGGAAAAATCTCCATTAGTCATGATAACGAATGCCGGCTTCAAAGGGTGAAAAGAACGGATACATAAAAAGGGAAACGAAAAAGAAAAGATAAAATAAAGGAAAAAGATAAAATTATGTAATATTCAGCTCTGTTAAAGGTTTTCTAAAACTTTCTGTTTAAATTACGATGTTCTATTATGAGTTTAAATTCTACTAAAATAATATTATATTAGAGTGAGTCTAAAACGAGAATTTTGACAAATAACACACACACACACACACGCATATATATATATATATATATATATATATATAAATGAAACGTTTACACAAAGACGAGAAGAAAATAAATGAGATAAAAAAAATGTTTTAGGAAAGTCTAAACATTTAAAACTTAATTGTAACGAAGATCATAAATTTCTTTAAAATTCTCATTTTTTCAATTAATATGAAAAAAATTTAAATTTAAATTTAGGCAGGGGAAGTATTCAAGGATTAGAAAAGTAAATTTAGAATTTAAGATTCGTCATAATCTTGAATTAATCGACTCGAAAAATTAAGGGTTAAAGTGGTCTATATGTTCGTTTTACGTAATACTGTAGTTTTGGAAAGTAAAAAAGAGAGCGTTGGCAATTTGTCTCATGCTTGAATGCGATCTTCAGGTCATGAACAGTCGCAGGATCACGGTCTGTTGATACCTATCGCTTATGTCCTTCCATTCCGCGCGACTGATAAATTCTGAGTAAATTTGTCCCCATTACGCCAATTATGCTAACAGTCTCTGGATGATGGTCCGGTGACACTTGTTGCGCAAGTCGCTCTTTACCGAGCGAGGAGTCAGTGTCTTGGGAAGAATAGTGGAGTGGTTTCCTGTTCCTCCACGGTGTTTTATCGAGACACCACCTCTAGTTAGCTAGCCGTTGACTCCCCAAGAGTTCTTCCACTTTTTTAGATTTAATTTCATTGCTAATATCCCGTCGGATATATTGTGTGGGAGTATATATGACAAAAAAAACGTACCTGTGTTTTCCAAGGGTATGAATTGGAGTAAGTCCTGTTTCTTAAAAATAGACGCTTGTAAATAAAATAGGTAGGTTAATGTGAACAAAAGAATGTAAATATTAAGTGACTACTTACTATAAATCCGAATAAACCCTCTTATAGAGAAAGATAATACGGATTCCACATATTAGTACACTTTGCAAGTAGAAAAAAATAGGGCTATTTTAATACGAATATTATTTCGAATTTTCAGGACAAACAATCATTAGATAGTATGTATAGGAGACAAATTAATAATTCAAATTTGAAACTCAACTGAAAAATAAATTTGCTTACCAAATGATAGCAAACGGACAAGTTCAGATCAAAAGCTATTCTCGTCCGAATTAAATAAAGTATTTTTTTTTATTGTAAAAAATCCTTTAGTCTTTTTCGTTCGGCGATTATGGTCGGCGGTTACATTTATGATCACAACCCTTTGAAATTATATGCAAAGACGTGGTTTGCGGTCAAATCTGCAGGCCTATGGTGGTGGCGGTGGGAGGTGAATTGGTTACTACCAAAGAGAAGCAACTTCTTCCAAGTAAGAAAAACTTAATGAATTTTTTCGTATTTTTTCGTGGGGAGATATCTATGGACAAACAATCATTAAGAAATATGTGGACGAGATAAATTAATAATTTTAATTAAATGTAAATTTCTTCGAAACACAGCTGAATAATAAATTCACACTATCAAATGATAGCATTAAACTATGTATATATATAGCATCGTTAATTCAGTAATGAATTTGAACACTCTCGGCTACTAGCGTGTACTTACATTGTATATAAGACACTAAAATCCGCCTTCCTCTACCGAGCGCCCATAGCTCAGAGATAGAATCGGCAACTTATGTCAATTCGGTCGGGTTTCAATCCTAGCTAGAAGCAGTCAGATGTCTAACCGTACTGAAGAACTGCAATACAGATCTGTCTACGGATGACTATATATATAATTTATTTGTTTAAACGTTAATTTAATGAATACCCATATTTCAGTAGCTGCTCTGTTTTGTATTATTAGACGTTATTTTTCATGGATGCTCATACAGTGTAAATACAGTGTAAATACAGTGTATTTATTAATTTACATCTGCCAGCCTGATTATATTAGCGTACGAAACAGATCGGATATGTATATTTCAAGAACCGGGAGAAAAGTGTGTTTAAAAGCCCGAATAGAGTTTTGCTTGATCATGAGTTCCTACGTGGCCGAGCGGCATTTGATAGGGTCTGGCATACAGGTCTTCTTGAAAAGTTACAGTGTCTCTAGACACATTTTTGAATTGATCCTGTCTTTCCTATAAAATCGTGACATGGCAGTTATCCTGAACGGCCACTCGTCTTAACGCTTTCCTACTAACGCGGTTATCCCGCCAGGGCTCTATACTTGGTCCACCTTGTTTTTAATTTTCATTAACGACCTTCCTGGTGAAATCAGCTCTTAACTTGGTATCTATGCCTCCGCCCCAACCCAACTACGACCTTACTGCCTCGACAGTAAGACTGATCAGCCCGACAAATGAGATCTGATTTTCAAAACAACCTCAAGTCCATTGTTAACTGAGCTAAAAGATGGCATATTAATTGTAACGCCTCCGAAACTAAACTTCTCTCCGTTAATCATGTGAGAGATTCTCTATTTTGACTTTCATCAACAAGGCTGATGCTAACCTTCAGAAAAGTGACTTGCTGCACCTTCTCAGGCTAATGTTCTCAGCTGACATGAAGTGGAAAACTATATTGAAGCCATTTCAAGGTCAGTTGCAAAAAAAGTCCCTGTTCTGTAATCAAGTAGGTTACTCACTAGTTCCCATCTCAAAAGCTCAAAACATCATGTCAATTTCTATTAGTACCTGGTTCGTTGATAGAACAGGGAAGCCATTATTGAATCAGGTGTTTGAAATCAATAAGAAGGGAAAACAATAAAATCGCCTGTGTCTTTAAAATGTCTTCTTTGAATAAAGTCACCTTTCCCTCTATTTACAAAATGGCAGAACAGCTTTTATCCTGTTTTATTTTGAGTCATAAAATGTGGATACGATTCAGTAGATTTCAATTAAATATTTTGATATTTTTGATTATTTCGTAGGGTTTTGTTGCATTTTCATTGAATCAATTTTGTTTGAATTATCAAATATGCAACACACACACACACACACACATATGTGTGTGTGTGTGTGTGTGTGTGTGTGTGTGTGTGTGTGTGTGTGTGTGTGTGTGTGTAATCCTTTAAAAACTTTAAATTTTGCAGAGGAAACTCGCATATCATAAGATTTCTTTCATATTCATTTTAAACAAAAATACAATTTTCTCTCGTAAAATAAATAAACATAATTCTTTTTAAAGACGATTATTACCTAATTTCAAAGATTCTTCTGTTATAGATAGATAGATAGATAGATAGATAGATAGATAGATAGATTCTGAAAGACTGATGCAACACACTTTTTCTTACTACACTAAAAAAATGATTATACTAAGTTGGAATTATTAAATAGGAATTCCATCAACGGAATTGCGTTGTCCGTTTTCTTTGTCAGTTCTTCTCATTTTGTAATTCATCCTGACAACTTCGCAATAATTGACATCATTCTTTTCACCGTAACTCAAGAGACATGAATTCTAACGACCGATCCTTATTAATCTTAAATAGGATGTAAATTAACTCTCATGAAGACAGATTAACACACGGCGACCTTGTATCAGGTCCACACGGGAGTAAAAAACTTACGTTTCTCCAATCTCCTAAGTAAGAATATTTTCCGTCACTTTGTAATCTCTATTTAAAATCTCGTCAGTTATCCAGACTTGAATATATACATGTTTATGTGTGAGACATAGAGAAGGACAGATAGTAAAATAGATGATATCTGGGTTCGGTTCGGTTCGGTTGGATAATGACGCTTGTTAAATCATTTAAGGCGGGTCAGTTTTTATTATAGTTGAATTTATTACTAAATTCTTGTCACTTATACTTAAGTCTATAAGCACTTGCTTTCGGTGACCTGTTATTAGCACCTGGTACGGTTGTGGCACAAAAAAGATTTTCGAATCAGATGTTTGAAATAAGTAAGAAGGACAAATAACAAAATCCTTTGTGCTTTTAAAATTGCTTCTTTGAGTAAAGGTCACCTTCATTTTCCCTCTATTTGCAAAGCTGCACAACAACTTTTAACCAGTTTTATTTCATGGAATCAAATGCGGTTACGGATGAGTTGATTTCAATGAAATACTTTGAAGTTTTCGCTTAGTTGGCAGGATATCTTGAAATTAAGAGTCCTTCATTATACAATGTACTCATTAGACTAATTAATAGGTTAGATTACTCTATATAGTACTGGCACAATTAAAATTAATATATATATATATATATATATATATATTATAAATTATAATTTAGAACATGTTCAAATTACCTAATGAGACATTGTCCTTTTATTGTCGAAACAAAATGTACACTTCGTAGTAGATTGTAATTTGAACATGTTCTAAATTATAATTTATAATAAATATTTATAGCTCTATTTCTATATTGAGCACTGTTTTAAATTAATGTTTTGAACGTTGTTAATATTTTCTTGGTTCCTTATTCATCTGGATACATTATATATATATATATATATATATATATATATATATATATATATATATATAAATCCAGGTGAAGAGGATCCATACATAGAAATTTATGTGTCGCAATGTAGATTTAATTCATTATTATATGATTATATATATGTGTGTGTGTGTGTGTGTGTGTGTGTGTGTGTGTGTGTGTGTGTGTGTGTGTGTGTGTGGTAATATTTTTATTATAAGTTTATAATAAAAACATAGCACCTTGTCAGGCAGTGAAATATTTTTTCTGTTAGGAATCCTTATTTATCGAAGCTTAAAAACAACACAATTTTTACCATATCCAGTCAATTAAGTCGGGGGATTTTCGGAAGATGTATCTCAATAAACCAATAGAAATCCAGGTTATGATGGATAGGAGAAACTTGATTGTAAAAGTAACATGTGTAGTGAACTGAAATTCCTTGAAACCCAGACATAAATAAATTTTTAATAGTTTTATTTCATGGAATCAAATGCGGTTACGGATGTGTTGATTTCAATTAAATGTTTTGAGGTTTTCGCTTAGTTTGCAGAATATCTTAAAATTAAGAGTCCTTCATTATACAATGTACTCATTAGACTAATTAATTAGTTAGATTATATAGTACTGGCACAATTAATGTGATGAAATAATTGAATGTAACCATATGCATCATTTGGTATGTCTGAAAAGTTATCGCGTGTCCTCGCGAAACGATTACAGGATATTTTTAAAGTTATTTTTCACTTAAAGTCTTGAAAAAGTGACAAAGACGGGAAAGTCTTTAAAAAATACACTGCACGTCAAACATATGTAATTGATTTAGTGGTTAATCTATCCTTTAACCGGAACAAATTAATTATCAGAAGATGGGAGAATCAAGGAATTTATGTCAGGGGATAGATTATAGATTATCTAGTTATATTAGATTATGATATGTTCTGGAATGGAACGACGAGGTTGTTAAGTGGTTAAGGCAATTGTAATCCGGTAGGACAATCTAATCCGTAATCGTCGTATTCGTTATATGCTGTGTCCTGAGAGGCAAGAGTGGCCAGTAGATCTCTGGTGATAGATATCTAGATGTCACTCACTCACTCACTCACTCGATATTCACTCTTCTCACACAAGGTCTTTTTTAATGGGGAGACCCTAAGCGCGTACGCCCAGGTAAACTAATCAAAATTTTACCCATCCATGGGTTCATCTGGTCTTATCTGGTCTTAAGTGGTAATGGTCATTACCCTCCAAACCAAAAAGCCGGGAAGCTCTCTCCCTCACTGGACGTCTTTGCATTCGTCTATATTTATGGCTGATACCAGATAATCACATTCCAGTTAGGAGGAAACAAGATGTGTTCATTATATAATTGGAGCAGATAGACTAAACTATCGCCCGGTTCACACTCCACCGACGTCTATTGAACAGGTGAAGAGGCTCATCCCTTGTTTTCTGTTTAGGATGCGGTTTCCGGTTTTCTCTTTTCCAATCTTTTCACTCTCTTCTTTTATTTTTTTCAATTGGAGTAGATAGACTAAACTATCGCCCGGTTCACACTCCACCGACGTCTATTGAACAGGTGAAGAGGCTCATCCCTTGTTTTCTGTTTAGGATGCGGTTTCCGGTTTTCTCTTTTCCAATCTTTTCACTCTCTTCTTTTATTTTTTTCAATTGGAGTAGATAAACTAAACTATCGCCCGGTTCACACTCCACCCACGTCTATTGAACAGGTGAAGAGGATCATCCCTTGTTTCCTGTTTAGGATGCGGTTTCCGGTTTTCTTTTTTCCAATCTTTTCACTCTTTTCTCTCTTTATTTTTATTTTTCAATTAGAGTAGATAGATTAAACTATTGCCCAGTTCACACTCCACCCACGTCTATTGAACAGGTGAAGAGGCTCATCCCTTGTTCCCTGTTTAGGATGTGGTTTCCGGCTTTCTCTTTTCCATTCTTTTTACCCTTACGTAGCCCCCAGCGCATCAGAGGCGTTATCGCCTTGCTTGAGGTGATATGATTAAAAAAAAAATTCATTCATTACATCAGATTAGAAAAAATTAACCATACTTTAGGGTTTATCTTAGACGATAATGACACATGGGAGTTACTTCGCTGTGTTTGTGTAGCAGTTTTCATTTGGAAATTTAATAATTTTCAATTTTTCCTGTAAACATAGAAACCATGGCTCATGTAAAGATTTACATGCTGTTTTTTTTGTTTGTTTTTTTAAATATTTTCGACTTTACAGTAGGAGTTTTATTGTCTTCTTTTAATTGCCAATAATAAGTAGAAAGTGATATGCTGTTGTGTTAAGTCATATTATTAAATGATTCTGTCAGTCAGTTAAGTGCCATACGTGATACACGCTTGGGCGATCATGTCTCAAAAGAAACATGACTGACTGAGCAGAAAATTTTCCCGCAGTAGATTGCCATTACTTTCTGCGGTAGACTGGCTACCAACCAAGGCTATAGAATCCAATCTGTCCTGTTATTTGACACATAACTAGAGGGAAGAGATGGATTAATCCCTTACCCAATGAATAAATGAATGCGTAAATGAATGCAACAAATTTTGACTGGAACTCGAACTTGACATTCCGATTTCTCGATCCGAGTCGATATTCACTGCACCACAACGCACATCCCATTAAAAGATTACATATGCAAATAATAACTGGGTTTTAAAAGGGTTCTTTAAAAGATACAACCGATATGAAAAAAAAATCTTACTATAGACTTTTCTATGATAGAAATAGCACATAGGGAGACTATAGAAATGTCTGACTCTATAATCTACCTATGCTCTGTTTCCAAGAACCCTTCTAAGACCAAACATTATATAGCCCTAACTAAATTATACATTTAATAAATAAAAATATTTGCACACCCGACTTACAATTTGTAACGATCTCAACTTAAGGAACGCTAAAATCTAAAATAATAATTCAAATCGAAAAACGTTCCGTTCATAATATGCACTTGATGATTTCATAATGCACGAAACCGAGTCAGGAATAAAACGTAGGATAATATGTATATTCATTAATATATATATATATATATATGTGTGTGTGTGTGTGTGTGTGTGTGTGTATGTGTGTGTGTGTGTGTGTGTGTGTGTGTGTGTTAATGAAGAAATACATAAGAAAATCCAAACTCAGCCGGCGCATTTCGTCCTCTAAGTGAATTTATCAAGGCAAATGCAAGAATTTTATTTTGTAACAAGTATTTATATACAAGTGCAAAATTCAAAATTCTTAAGTTTAGGAACGCTCATAAATAATCATTGGGTGAGCTGAAAAGTCAGGCAAACTATGGAGGACACGAAGTGACACGATTCACTATTTTTTAAATGAACGTGAGTTAGCGATCTTTTTTTTTTCTTATTAATTCACCGTAAGCAAGGCATGACTGGCACTAATGAGCAGGTTGTTATAGAGAATGAAAATAAGATAAAAGATTGGGTATATAAAGTATTGAGAAAATGATAAGATATTAACGGGATTCAAAAAGATAGAAGATGGCAATTGACGTTGCGCTTATTTTGTGAGATTGTAACTACAAGGGAAATAAGTATACGGAAGGGAGCTTCAGAAGTTGGAAGTGCATAAAAAACTATTAGAAATGAAGTGGCGGTTACACTTATCTATTTCAGTGGTAAAAGGATGCCAATCTAGTATTAGGCTTAAATTCATGTGGGTGGGGCACTAGGGCTAAAAAAATAGTCAGACCAGTTACCAGGAAAATATTTGTAGAAAAGACAGAGGTAAGCCACGTCACATCGGTGAGAAAGTGAGTGATGTTGAGATGCCAGTTGAGGACCGTTTACATGACAGACACTTCTTTGGATTTTATCAAGAACCTTGACATGCACAGTACGAGCACCAGACCAGATATGACAACAGTATTCAGCGAACGGACGAATGGTAGACTTGTAAAGATGGAATTCTGACGAGAAAATAGTTTTTAAAAAAATTTATAAAGGCACAAAGATCAATGGAAAGCGCAGTGCTAAGAATAAGAAATAGGAAATAGGTCAATATGGATTAATGATTGATTGATAATAATGAATTTTTTTTACGGCTTATCAACCTTTTGCAGGTTGTTTACAGACAGAAAATATTTTTAAAATGTGATAATGCCTTGAAGATAATATTTTTTTTAATCATTTCACCCCAAGCAAGGCATTCCATTGCCACTATTGCGCATGGGGCTACATAGGGGAAGGTAAAGAGGAGGAATGGTTAGGTGTAGGAAATATCAGAAGGAAGGTGATAGATGGGTAAGGATACCGAGGATGAAGGATGGGCAGATGGGAAGAGTGTTTGAAAGAATGGGAGCAAGTTGGTGTGTTAGGAGGTGTCTATTATTGACCTTACATTTAAACTCCTGGAGATTGTAGCCGTCGGGGAAGCGATCGTGTGGAAGGGAATTCCAAAGTCGGGAAGTGCAAGAAAAGAAACTGTTGGAGTAGAAGGTTGCATTTTATCGGCTTCACTGTAAAAGGGTGGGATCTAGTTGCTAATCTAGTTTCTCACTGATACAAGTCCTACTAATTAACCCATAGCTAGGGGAGAAAAGGTGATTCATACATTTTCCAATGGTATTTGTGCGTAAGTAATATAACAAACTCGAATTAAGTTAGAACTCGGCTTTTCGATTACAAATTTTGAGATGCTATCTATTACATTACCCATACATCCAAGCTTGCAGCATTAGGTATTCATAAGCGGTTACTCGGTTAGGTTACCAGGATCAGCGTTGCTTAACTTCAGTGATCGTACGAGAACCGATGGTTAACTTGATAGAGGCGTAAGCCCTAAAATATGGATTAAAGATTAATAAAAATGTTGATATGAATAAGACACAAAGGTCAAAACGGATTAAAGAACAGACCAAAAGGAAAGTTATAATAGGATTAAAAGATAAAAACGGAGGATGAAGAGGGATTTATAGTCAGTCGAAATGGTAGCTAATGATTAACAAACACAGAATATCCGACGGGAAATAAAAGGATGAGTTTTACAGGTGGGATATGGCATAAATTGTCACAGTTACGACTGGCCTGGAAGGAGTTGGGAAAGATCTTTTGTCTAACAATCGAATCACATTAATTGAAGAAGCCAGTGATGATTACTTACCAACTTTTAAAGCGGTTGAGGGTGCGTAAGAAGCAACACCAACATAGAGCACCTGTTAAAAAAAAAGATTATTTTAAAGATGAAAAGTTATATAACAAAAATTGATTGATTTGGGTAATTTTTGCCTAAAATTCGGAGATGAAGAAGTGCTATTAATATCTAAGGCAATGTTACTCAGTGCCTATACGCGAGTCATCGTCTGCCAGTACGCCGGGAGTTTCCAGAAAACAAAGAAGCAGTAATCACATTGCACGCCATAGAAAAATTGCCGGGATGCCTGGCTCGATTATTTTAACATTTTCATTTTAGCTTTACATATACTAACAGTATAGCCCGGCGTTGCTCGGGTGTAATGAAAGCTTTAAAACTGATCCATGGTCCTGGAGCTCAGACTCAGCCTAAAGAATATTTGTGTGAAGTTTGGTGAGAATCGGATAAAAATTGTGGATTTGTATAAAGGGTATACAGACAGATAAACAGACACAGACACAAACATCTTGCTTTTTATATATATATAATCGATTTTCCGCACTATCGTAAGAACTGCTATCTAGAAATTTCTGAATATCGTTTCTTATGTCTTTGTCTGTGAGCGTATCAAATTTGATTAAAATCGGACCACTCCTTCTATAACCCGATTTTTTCGATTATCGATTTTCGATATTTATCGGTGGTACCTCGACACAAAATCTAACTAAGAACACTCGCAGACGCTTATAGTACAACTGTGTAAATTTTCAAGAGAATCGGTTCAGCCGTTTCGGAGTTGTATAAGTAACGGACACACACACACACACACACACACAGACAAAGTTCCATTTATAAATAAGTTTAGATAGATTCAGATAGATTATGGTTGCATTTTTCAATGACTTAGTCATGTTAAAAGTCATTGCTATACAACTAACGAATGAGACATAATGTGTTATTTTCTGATAATGTCGCGTATGATCGACCCTACTTACAAAAATCGGCACATTGATAAATATACAAAAATTGTTTTAAAAATGCATGTTGTCAATAAATTGAAATAAGCCTTATGATTAATTATTAGCAACATAGTTTTTTCCGCAATAACAATATTCTCTAACCCTTACACCATTGAAACTGAATTTCAAAGATTATAAAATTTATGAATTATTCTAATTAAAAAAAAAATTCATTTAAAAACAAATCAAAATAATTTTTGTAAAAATTCATTATTCATCATATTCTTTGCTGAAGACTATAGTTTCTTTAATATATCTTAGTCATAAAAGCAATTAAAAGCTTTTTTTATTAAATTATGTATTGGCTTTATAATGTTTTTTTTATTTTACGATTCAGTGTAGATTTTCGATAAGACGGGATCCGATTTTACAAAAGAAAATGATAATTAAAATTCTGCATTTAACTAACATATTCATTAAAATTACCTCGTTGAATTTATTAAGTTTTCATAAAATTAAGTTGGTGTATCACATGCAAAAAATATAATTTTACCAATCTTTTAGAACAGAAGTATTTAAAAAATAATTTCATTCATTTATGAATAAGACCTGACAGTTTCATTAAAATTTGACAATAACTAGACTTAATGAAACTGAATTTAGAATTGAATTCACTCGAGAACAGAAAAAATAACAGTTGACCTTTTCTTGATATTCTATTAATTCGAAATGAAGCCGGTTTAAAATAAAATAAAATAAAAATGATCTAATAAATTTTACCTGCTTCACAACAACAACAAAAAACGTTTTTTGAGAACCCTTAAAAGTTTCTGATCCAAATATCAACTAATAGAAAAATAAATTGAAAATATTATTTAAAAACATTTAACATTATTTCCACTGTTTGCACTCATCTTATTTGCTATATTTACGACGTTTCGGCCGTTGTACGCTCTGATGCTATTAGGGGCTATGAATTTTGAACCGAACTCTTCATTTCGATCACTGGGGTATATCATTCTCATTCCATGTGCGATGACACTTCCGGTTTGCCTTGTAGTTATGTCCCTTTAAGTTCACTAAGTTATTTGTTCACCACTGCTGTAGTGGTATTGAAATCACAACTATTTGGGTGAAGTCACTGTAGCTAACCAACGCCTATATTCACTGGGCTATGTGTCTTTGAGGACATGTTATTTAAAAACCTCGACAGTCCTAGTTAATATATATACCACCAAAAGAAAAGCGAACCAAATCTCTAAGAGCAAAAAGTGGGTTAAAGTAGAATGGTCAACACTTGACATATTGCATTCAAACTTCAGTATTTTAGGAACTTTGAATTTTTTTAATCGTTTCACCCCAAGCAAGGCGATACAAAAGTTTAGACAATATGAGAGTGAAGAGAAAGACGGACCAGTTACAGTGGGTTCCAGAGAAAAGGCAAGAGAAGGATGGAAAAACAGGTGTGAAGACAGCTGCTAAGCCAGAGTGAAAGAAAAAGAACAAGATAGAACCAGATATACAGGGTGATGTAGAAAGAACTGGAGTCAAGTGGATAAGAGATGGGTATTGACCTTACATTCAAATATCTTGATATTGAAGCCATCAGAAAAGCAAGTATACGGAAGGAAGTTCCACAGGCGGAAAGTGCAAGAAAAGAAGCTGCTGGAGTAGAAATGACGGCTGTATTTAATTGATCTATCTGTAAGTTGATGGGACCTTGTTGCCAGTCTGGTTGCACGAGTAAATTCTTGTGGTGGGGGTACCGGTGACAAGTTCGTCGGAGCAGAAGCCATGAAAATATTTGTAGAATAGATAGAAGGAAGCCACATCCCACCTGTGAGAAAGTGGCTGGAGTCGAACTGCCAAGTTTAGACCTATCACGTTACAGATTCTCCTTTGAATCCTGTCGAGAACACTAAGATGGACAGCTGGGGCGCCTGACTATATATGACAGCAGTATTCCATGCACGGACGGATGGTCGATTTGTATATATGCAAGATTGAATCAGGCGTAAAAAACTTTCTGGCCCGACACAGTGACCCAACCTTCCTAGCAGTGGATTTAGCTATTGACTCAATGTAATGATTCCACTTGAGGTCAGAAAATAGGGTAAGGCCAAGCAGGCGCAATATATTGCTTTCAGAGAGACTTGTTTGGCCCATCCTTATGGGGGGCAGGAGAGGTTGCTTGTGACGGTTGACAGGCAGCAGTTTCGTTTTTGAAGCATTGAAATTTACAATCCACTTCTTAACCCAGTCCACTCAAGATCAGCAGCAAGGTCATGTTTGTCCGCCTCGCCGGATTTCTTGTTGATGCGGGAGTAGTTTGTGGCACCATCTGCGTAGATGCCTACTTGGAACTTGATCCCGTCTGGGAGATCACTTATGAATATCAGGAAGAGTGTCAGGCCTAGGATGGAGCCTTGGGGGACTCCAGCGTTCGTGCAGTAGGACGTGGAGGCATGCGCAATCAAGTCGACCTTCATTATCCGGTTAGATAGGAAAGATTGAATCAGATCAAGCAAGCGTCCGGTGATACCATATCCCCGTAGCTTGCATAGAAGGCAAGCGTTCCAAACAGTATAAAAAACCTTGGAGATATCCAGGGCAACAGCACGAGCCTCGCCGGACTTATCGAGGGCCTGGTATATGTACTCTGTGATGGTCGTTAGCATATCGGCTGGAGACCTGGAAAAGCGGAAGCCGTACTGCCTGTCTGAAAATAGTTTATGGACAGTAAGATGTTGAACTATTTCAGCATTGATAATAGCCGCAAACACTTTTTCCGAAAATTGGTAGGAGACTGATAGGGCTTTAGTTGGATGGGTCCGAGGGTTCCCCCGAGTTCTTAAATGCAGGAACCACAGAAGAAGACTTCCAGCATGCAAGAAAGCATGAATAATTAGAAATATATGAAAATTATCGCAAACATATTCAAAAACAGTTAAAAGTTTAATCAGTGTGAAGCAAAGAGCTAATCTTACATATTTAGATTATAAATATAGATGGACATAAAATGGTCTTAAGTTTACCAGCACAATCAATGCCGTTGGGTATCAGCAAAACATTCATGATTAAAACTGGAACGCCGTTCTAATAAAAAAAGAAAATATATATAATTTATTAGGACGAATAAGTATTCAAAGTATTTAAGAATTCCGTTCGAATAATATGCAACCGGGAGATTTTTATATAACGAGTTTTACTTATTAAATTAACACTCGATACGAGTAGAGAGCGTATTGTGAGTTTTCGTGAGAAGACCTGTCAGTCATACGTATGACCTTTTTATGTTAATCAATCTTTTAGCTGAAATTTAGCCTTGTCCCAAATAATAATTATCAGCTTTTCTATTGAGAAGAACCCAAGCAAAAAGCTCGACATTTACTCTGAAATAAACTCGTTGATTTTACTGTTGTGGTTTAAATACTCAACAGCAACAAACATTCGTTGGGACGAATTCTCGGAAATTAATGTATCTCTCATGTTTCAATATACCAGAAATCAATCAGCTATAGGCGACAATATAAAAAAGTAGGGGTAGGAGTAGAGGAGAGAACAAACTATTTAAGAAAAGATAGAGAGTAGATGATAAACAGGCCGTAGTTAAACAGAGGAGAGAATGAATAAACGGTTGAAGATGAGAGAGAAGGAGCAAAAAATGCTTGACGTTAAAGAGAGAGGAAATATCTAATAACTGAAGATGAGAGAGAGACAAAAATGTATGACGTTAAAGAGAGAGGAAAGATTAAATGATTGAACATGAGAGAGAGGGAGAGCTAAAATGCATGACGATAAGGAGAGAAGAGAAAATAAATGATTGAATATAAGAGAGAGAGATAAAAGCATGATGTTAAAGAGAGAGGAGAGATTAAATGATTGAAGATGAGAGAGAGGGAGAGTTAAATTGCATGACGTTATGGAGAGAGGAGGGAATAAATGATTGAAGATAAGAGAGAGAGAGAGATAAAAAGCATGATGTTAAAGGGAGAGGAGAGAATAAATGATTGACGATGAGAGAGAAAGAGGGAGAGCTAAAAATGCATGATGTTAAAGAGACAAGAGAGAATAAATGATTGAAGATAAGAGAGAGAGAGAGAGATAAAAATGCTAGACGTTAAAGAGAGAGGAAAGATTAAATGATTGAAGATGAGAGAGAGGGAGAGCTAAAGTGCATGACGTTAAAAAGAGAGGAGGGAATAAATGACTGAAGATAAGAGAGAGAGAGAGATAAAATTGCAAGACGTTAAAGAGAAAGGAGGGAATAAATGATTGAAGATAAGAGAGAGAGAAGGATAAAAATGCATACGTTAAAGAGAGAGGAGGGAATAAATGATTGACGATGTGAGAGAAAGAGTGAGAGATAAAAATGCGTGATGTTAAAGAGAGAGGAGAGAATAAATGATTGAAGATAAGAGAGAGAGAGAGATAAAAATGCAAGACGTTAAAGAGAGAGGAGAGAATAAATGATTGAAGATAAGAGAGAGAGATATATATATAAAAATGCAAGACGTTAAAGAGAGAGGAGGGAGTAAATGATTGAAGATGATAGAGAAGGAAGGCTAAAAATGCATGACGTTAAAGAGAGAAAATAACAATATTGCATGGAGAGATCTTCAACATGAATGTGATGACAAAGAATTAAACACTTAAAACTGAATAAGAGAAAATGAACCGCTTGAAAGAAAGGTAAGAAGAAAATGAAAGTCATAAGAGAGAAATCCGAGAAGAGGAGGGGGAATGAAAAATGACTTAATGGAAAAGACTTAATATGAAAAGAATGAAATGATTGGAACTGAGAGACGAGATAAGAGATTGATTGATTTCTTTTACGTTTTATCAAATATTCTGTGGTTAATTTAAGGGCTCATCAATCCTGTAGGGGTTATTTAAAACCGAAAAAATGTTCAGGTTAGAAGAAATCATTTTGAGCGCAAATAAATATTGCATTAACAAATCTTTTTAACATAACAATGATTTTTCCAGATACGTTCTACTATTTAACTCATAGATGGGGAAGAGAAAAGAAGATACAGCTTGAAAGAAAGAGAGAGAAAAGACTGAAAAGGGTAGAAGTGATAACACTGTAAAATTATAAAGTTCGTATCACACACGCAGTTCTAGTTAAAAATACTATAAAGAAACAGAAGAGCAGGTTTAATTACATGAAAGACATGGATTAAAAACTCAGTAATAGAGAATACAGTAGTTCAGTGCGGCATTGCAAGCATCTCAAACGTTACGCCTTGCAACCCACTTTGCGATAGTCAGTCAGTTGAGTGCCATACGTGATACACGCTTGGGTGATCATGTCTCGAAAGACTGACTGAGCAGAAGATTATCCCGCAGTAGGTTGCCATTACTTTCTGCGATAGACTGATTGCCAGCGAAGGCTAGAGAACCCAATCTGTCCTATTATTTAATCAATAACTAGAGGGAATAGACTAGTTAATACCTTTCTCAAGGGTATTTGTGAGAAAAGTGAATGCAAGGAATTCAACTGGAATTCAAACTCGGCTCCGCATCGATATACACTATAACTGCGCCACTTTGCTACAACCGATCCTATAAGCAGTCGTTCTACACATTGCAGATGGATGAGTTCATGTTCAACAATTAGTGTAGCGAAAGTCGGTCGTCTTTCTATACAACAACCTCCTTTTTTTATTTACTCACTAGCAGTATAGTCCGGTGTTGCTCGGGTGTAATGAAAGCTTTAAAACTAATCCATGGTCCTAGAGCTCAGACACTTTGGCTCGAAAGACTAAAAAGCAATAGTTGTTTCCAGTTAAAGTCTGGGATATTATCGATTTTCTGCACTATTGTAAAAACTGCAACCTTAAAACTTCTGAATATCGTTTCTTATGTCTTTGTCTATGAGAGTATCAAATTTGATTAAAATCGGACCACTCCTTCTATAACCCGATTTTTTCGATTATCGATTTTCGATATTTATCAGGGGTACCTCGACACAAATCTAGCTAAGAACACTCGCAGACACTTATAGTACAACTGTGTAAATTTTCAAGAAAATCGGTTTAGCCGTTTCGGAGTCTATAGATAACGGGAACACACACACACACAGACACACACACACACACACAGACAAAGTTCTATTTATAAATAAGTTTAGATTTAGATTAGATTCTCTTTTTAATCCGTATATTCTTATTTTGGATAATCGCTCTCAACACTTCCCTTGGATTTATTTTTCTTTTACAAGCACGATTGGTTCGTGTATTAATAATTGAAGCTGGCAATCAAAAGAATCGTGTAGTACTTCTGTCCGTAAATCTCTTTTTGTGGATTTTTAATTTCTTGACATGTCTTGGTTTTAATTGGTTTTACAAATATCTTCATGGCTTCTGCTCCGACGAACTTAAGTCACTTAGGTCACTGGTGCCCCCTCCACAAGAATTTACTCGTGCAACCAGACTGGCAACAAGGTCCCACCCATTTACAGTTAGATCAACCATATGCAGCCGACAATTCTCCTCCACCAGCTTCTTTTCTCGCACTTCCAGCATGTGGAACTCCCTTCCGTATACTTGCTTTCCTGACGGCTACAACCTCAAGAAATTTAAACGCAATCTCTTATCCACTCAACATCAGTTCTTTCTACATCACCCTGTACATTTTGTTTTTTTTTTCTTTCTCTCAACCTTCACACCTATTATTATTATTATTATTATTATTATTATTATTATTATTATTATTGTTAGCATTATTATTATTGCGTAATACAAACCCTTTTTATCTCATTTACAGACATTAAAGACGCAAACACGTCTCCTCAAAAAGTACCTTACATTTCGAGATGAAACTGTTCCAATTTCACTGGGGGTAAATATCCAATCTTAAGATCATAGTTTAGTAAAATAATTCCCCAACGTTTCAACCTGGTGGCAGTGTCGGAATACCATTTTAGAAACAAAGGATGTAATGGATGGTGATCTGTTGGCTGAATTATTATCCTTCCGTGTATCATTTTAATGTTTATTTTTCAATTTGATTATATTTTTCCCCCGCCGCATGAGCAACTATTTTAATTTTCCCATCTTTGAATTTATGACAACTGCTCCAACGTCAAAATCAACAACATCTGATGTTACCGTTATTTCTAAATCAGGATTGAAATGCGTTAACGATCATCCAAATGTTTACAAGTTCTTTATGTTGTCAAAAGATTTTTGATATTCATCAGACCAATTCCACATCACACTTCGATGATTTATTTAAAGGCGCTCTCAAATTATGCATGCTTTGCACATAAAGATTGTAATATCTTATGACCTCTAGAAATGATTGTAAAGTAGCAATGCTTGTCGAAGCAGGTATATTTTAATAGCATTTGTCTTTGAGTGGTCTTGTCTACATGCATTTGCATCAATTATTTGTCCCCAAAACAAATTTTTGTCGTAAAATATTAGCATTTCTCCTATCTGAGTTTGAACCCATAATAATCTATTCTCTGGAATACTTGTTGCGTGTGTTCTAAATGTGTTTCTTTAGACGAAATTAAAATACAATCAAAGAAGGGTGACTACATTTAAAAAAAGTATGAATAATGTAAAAGTACTGATGTAAGCTGAAAGAGTAGTAATTCCTGCTTCTTTGTAAAAACAGAAAAAAAGAATTTTGAAGTAGTTTCACGTTAGACATTTTGAAATGTCATGAATAAAATTCCTTATAAGGAGTTATATTTGTCTAAAATGGATCAAGATATTCAAAGTTTGGTGAAGTCAATTAGCGGTTGTACTCTATCGGAAAAATAACCTCATATAAATAAACGGTACTGGCCTAATATATATAAACCTTGGTCTAAGTTACATTTTGATTAATTAGGACCTTTGAATGGTGCCTATTATTTGATCGATCTCGACAGTTTATCAAAAAGGCCTGAAATATTTATTGTAGAAGACTTACTGGAAATTTTCTTTGTGAACGTCTTCTAGATTTCGAGTTTCAGATACTATAGTGACTATTAATGGCACGCAATATACTTCAAGTGACTTTCAAAATTTTTGCAAATACTGTGCATTTGAACATATAACATAGCCACCATACCACCCAAAATCAAATTGTCAGGCTGAACGTTTTGCTGATACGTTCAAAAGAGGGCGTCAAGGAAATCAAACAAGAGGAAACAGAAGCTGTGTATCCTTAAAAGAAATGTGTTGGGTAAAAAGACGACGTACCATCTCTACAGTAACTGTTGAATATGGACTCGTCTATTCACCGCGAGTAGGACGTCTGCTCATAGGAAAGGTCTACGCCAAGTAGCCTACAAAATGTAGCGCTAACTCGTACGCATAGCAACACTGACTACGGTATTCACTGTTACTGAATTATTAATCCCTCAGGTGATTAAACCTTTTTTCCCCTAATCTTTTTTATATTATTAATCCCTCAGGTGATTAAACCTTTTTTCCCCTAATCTTTTTTATATTATTAATCCCTCAGGTGATTAAACCTTTTTTCCCTAATCTTTTTTATATTATTAATCCCTCAGGTGATTAAACCTTTTTTCCCCTAATCTTTTTTATATTATTAATCCCTCAGGTGATTAAACCTTTTTTCCCTAATCTTTTTTATATTATTAATCCCTCAGGTGATTAAACCTTTTTTCCCCTAATCTTTTTTATATTATTAATCCCTCAGGTGATTAAACCTTTTTTCCCCTAATCTTTTTTATATTATTAATCCCTCAGGTGATTAAACCTTTTTTCCCCTAATCTTTTTTATATTATTAATCCCTCAGGTGATTAAACCTTTTTTCCCTAATCTTTTTTATATTATTAATCCCTCAGGTGATTAAACCTTTTTTCCCCTAATCTTTTTTATATTATTAATCCCTCAGGTGATTAAACCTTTTTTCCCTAATCTTTTTTATATTATTAATCCCTCAGGTGATTAAACCTTTTTTCCCCTAATCTTTTTTATATTATTAATCCCTCAGGTGATTAAACCTTTTTTCCCCTAATCTTTTTTATATTATTAATCCCTCAGGTGATTAAACCTTTTTTCCCCTAATCTTTTTTATATTATTAATCCCTCAGGTGATTAAACCTTTTTCCCCTAATCTTTTTTATATTATTAATCCCTCAGGTGATTAAACCTTTTTTCCCCTAATCTTTTTTATATTATTAATCCCTCAGGTGATTAAACCTTTTTTCCCTAATCTTTTTTATATTATTAATCCCTCAGGTGATTAAACCTTTTTTCCCCTAATCTTTTTTATATTATTAATCCCTCAGGTGATTAAACCTTTTTCCCCTAATCTTTTTTATATTATTAATCCCTCAGGTGATTAAACCTTTTTTCCCCTAATCTTTTTTATATTATTAATCCCTCAGGTGATTAAACCTTTTTTCCCTAATCTTTTTTATATTATTAATCCCTCAGGTGATTAAACCTTTTTTCCCCTAATCTTTTTTATATTATTAATCCCTCAGGTGATTAAACCTTTTTCCCCTAATCTTTTTTATATTATTAATCCCTCAGGTGATTAAACCTTTTTTCCCCTAATCTTTTTTATATTATTAATCCCTCAGGTGATTAAACCTTTTTCCCCTAATCTTTTTTATATTATTAATCCCTCAGGTGATTAAACCTTTTTTCCCCTAATCTTTTTTATATTATTAATCCCTCAGGTGATTAAACCTTTTTTCCCCTAATCTTTTTTATATTATTAATCCCTCAGGTGATTAAACCTTTTTTCCCCTAATCTTTTTTATATTATTAATCCCTCAGGTGATTAAACCTTTTTTCCCCTAATCTTTTTTATATTATTAATCCCTCAGGTGATTAAACTTTTTTCCCCTAATCTTTTTTATATTATTAACCAGAAACTACGGCCTCGTATAACAGAAATGTTTTGGTAATTTTATTAGATTGTTAGAAAATTTGTCTCACTGAAACACAACTTCTTATATATATATATATATATATATATATATATATATATGGGGGGGTGCGTGCGCGTGTAAAAATTCAGATATAACTAAACATATATCTGTAAAAAGACAATATGAATAAAGATAAAAAAGGGTAAAAATATACTTTACCGAACTAAAAGTAGTTTTTCCATTTGTCTTCATTCAAATTTGTGTGTGTGTGTGTATGTGTGTGTGTGTGTGTGTGTGTGTGTGTGTGTGTGTGTGTGTGTGTGTAGTATGGGGTGCGAATTGATAGTGGAATCTTACCCTTTCTAAAATACTTCTTGAAACTAACAGACACATATATATATTACGTGTGTGTAGATTGAAATGTCCTTGAAAAAAAAGGTTACATTGAGAACTTCTCAACATACCCTTTTTTTTTTCACCCACTATTTTACTTACCTTTTCCATTTTTGAGCTTCGTTAGAAACCTAAATCATATATTTGATAAAGATATTGACACACCCGATTTATAATGTATAAAGAAATTAACTTAAGGAATGCTAATACTTGAAATAACAATTCCAATCGAAAAACGGTCAAAACGTTTATAATATACAACTGATGATTGCATAATGCAATCAACTTCGAGTGGTGCTTAAAACACAGGATATATATATATATATATGTGTGTGTGTGTGTGTGTGTGTGTGTGTGTGTGTGTGTGTGTGTGTGTGAATATAAAATATTGCACAATGAGTGCTGCTGGTAATAAAAGGACTCGATGTAATGTTAAAAAACTAAAATTTCTACTATTAATAATAAATAATATACTTTCCTTCCCGTTTGGTATCAAACGGTTTATCCGGAATATCTGGATAATCCGGAGTATCTGGATAATCCGGGTTATCTGGATAAGATAATCGTTTATGAACACTTTATGTAGTTTTTTCATCTAATAAAAGATATTGCTATAAATTTATAAACATTTTCCTGAGATTTATTTAGTCGGCAACGAAATGCTATTGAGTGAGTGTGTAATGAGTGACAATCAAATTTACAATGACAACTTAATTAGACTAATTTTGTCTGTCAATCCCCTACAGTCCTAATCTTTGTTCACCCCGATTTCCAGTCACTCCCCAGTGCTAAAATAGCCGTTGGAATGCCGTTGACGATATTAAGGATAATTCGACCAGACAACTGATAGCGGTCCCGAAAGTGGTCTTTGCAGATTGTTTTGAAAATTGAAAGAGACACTAATAGTGTGTAGGATCCCATAAGGTATATTTTTACTGAGACTGAAACTATGTTTAAATGAAATTTTTTATGTCAACCCACGTATTTAACCGTATTTAACCGTATTTAAGTTTAGGCTATTAGATTCAATATATGTGCAAATATGACCCGAAATGAATTTATTGAATAAAGCTGGTAGACGAATTCAAAGAAAAAATTGCAGATGGACAAATAATAATTAGAGTTGTTACGCTCTTTAATATAATTTTGATAATGATAATTACCTACCATGTACTTATCATCAACCAAATAAAATGAACATTTACTCACCTGTTGAATAATAGAAATAATGGAGCCAGTTATTTCTGCCGCTTTTGAGTCAAATCTTTGAGCCAAATACTGAAAAAGAAGATGATTTTGTCAATTATTTCACAAAAAGATTCTATGAAAATAAAAACATTTTGAAGAAAATTTATATATTTTTTACGTACCGTTTGGCTGTAAATCGAGTAAAATGAGTTATTAAGTATAGCATGAAGCTTCTTTTAAGGACTGTTTCCCCCCCCCACACACACACACACACGCAACACAATAGCAAATTGGTTTGCAAACAACATTTTCAATACCTAGTATGATTTTGATGCTGTACAGATTAAAACATTTTCATGACTAAAATGGCGGTCTATGCTGAAGACACATCACTACTTTTGAAAATGAATACATTTTATTCATTTTGTGTATATCCAACACAGAACTAAATTTTAGATAAGAAGGCTGTTTTGTACCAAGCTTTCTAATAGATAGAAACTGCATACCTTGAAAATCGATATTCATAATATTCTGTTTTTTTACTTGGGTTTGAACACTGATTCCTGGCAACGATTGGAAATCTGCAATTATATCACTCAAGAAACAAACTAATTTGATTAAGTCCATCACGAACAAATTCTAATTTGCTGACAAAATATTTTACGCTAAACCTCATGTCACGCTCACTCTTGCTCTTACAATTGAACTATTAAACTGATTCAGTCTTAGTAACTTTTTAAATCGCGGAAAAAATCTCATTTCTTTCAGTTGCAAATATTTTCTGAAAGCAGCATTTTCTAAGATTCGCTTATTCTGGCGCGTAGCCACAAGTTATGAGCACCGGATGGAAATTGAACTCACAGTTTCAGTAATGCTCGAGTTGGGCAGCGTTTGACTTGTGATGTTTCAATCGCATTTCCGGCAATAAATTTGATTGTTTCCTACTGAAATCCCAACAGCATTATTTATTAATTTCCACAAGATAACAAAACCCTTTCTTCTTGGAACTTCTTTCTGCAGAATGACTGAAATCAGCCTCAGATATCGGAGTGCGAATGACGGTAGGGATATGATAGTGGTGCCAAAGACATTTGACATTTATCGATTTACAGCGTCAAATACGAACTGGGAATACTTAACTGAAGGTATTGATGCCCATTATAGAGGGAACGACATAGGGTTCTTAATGATTTCAACCAGAGGCGTTTGGACAGAATAGTTTATGGTAAGCATGTACGTGGGTGGTGCAGTGGATATCGACGTCACATAAAAATCGATGTCACATGAAGACGCTGTATTTCGCCGAGTGAGAGGTTATCCTAAAATAAACAATGCTCATGAATTCTGTCACGCCAGCACAATAGCTGGGAAATTATTTTTCTCCTATGTGACATGTCTCTTCAGGAAAATGACGATCATGTCTCTCCACAATTTCCGGTCGTTGTAGCTCTTAATTCTAATTCTGTAAGTATCGTGTTACTGTATAGGCTGAATAATTCCGCTGGGAAGATACATACTTGTCTTACACACTCTTCTATTTATCAGTCAGTTAACTGCTATACGTGATACACGCTGAGGTGATCATGTCTCAAAAAAGATATGACTAACTGGGCGGAAGATTTTCCAGCAGTAGGTTGCCATTACTGTCTGTAGTAGACTGGTTGCCAACCAAGGATATAGAACCCAATCTTTCTTGCTATTTACCCCATAGTTGGAGAGAGAAGAGACTGATTATACTTTTAACAAGATTATTAGGATGTGGTTTCCGGTTTTCTCTTTTCCAATCTTACTCTTACGTAGCCCCCTGCGCATCAGTGGCGTTACCGCCTTGTTTGGGGTGATATGATTAAAAAAAAATTATTTGCAAGATTATTGTAAGTGAATGAAATGAATTCAATTATTTTTGTATATGTAGTTTCATTTTTAATCGTATCACCCCCAGCAAGGCGGTAACGCCACTGATGTGTAGGGGTGACTACATAAGAGTAAAAGGATTAGATAGGAGAGAGTGAAGAGAGTGAAGAGAAAGACGAACCAGTTAGAAAGGAGCAAGAGAAGGATGGGGATACAGGTGTAATGACAGTTGCAAAGCTGGAGAGAAAGGAAAGGATATACAGGGTGGTGTAGAAAGAACTAGAGTCAAGTGGTTAAAAGATGAGTGTTTTATATCCTTGATCGTTAATTTATGTCATAATAACTTTTCGATTAAAAATAAAAAGCATATCTTGGAAAAAATGTGTGTAAATACTGACGGAACTTCATAAATTCCTTTAATTGAAAAATCAATACTCTTTCTCAGTTTATTGTCGATAATAAAAATATTAAACACTAGCAATAGGAGTAGTAAAAAATAAAACATTTTACTAATATTGCTAAAAATTGCAGGACGCTTTTTTTGAGAGGGAGGAATTCTACTATCAATTCGGGCTCGTTCGCCCTCTCTCTCTCTCTCTCTCTCTCTCTGTGTGTGTGTGTGTGTGTGTGTGTGTGTGTGTGTTTATAAAAGTAGACATGAAGTCAACACTCAGCGGCGATAGTCTGTTTCATGCTAAAACGAAGTCGTCAGACCATGTGCGTTGTGTTTTTGTTCGACTATTTATATATGATGATCAGTGATGCATTATTGGTAGGTCTATTATATTATTCTAAAAGGCGGGCGGTAACGCTGATAATTCAAATTATTATAGATACTGTTGAGTGGAAATAATTGTGGATTCGAATGCAGTTTCGTGGCTATTTTATAGGGTTATTATTATTGATTGTTTTGCTATTTGTTGTTAATTGTTATTACTTGTATTTATGTGCGTACTCGTAATTTATTAATTTGTTTAATATTTACTTCTTTATTGATTGGGATTGATTTATTATACTTATGTATTTTTTTATATTCATTTCATTTTTATTTTTTATTCGTTTTTAGTTTTTGATTTTTAAGTAGCTTACTAAAAAATTGTAAAAATGTAGATGTTTCCCTAATTACTCCAACAGGTTAACAGTTATCTTACCCACATTTATTCTTAAAATATGCCTCTTACTCTTTAATCATTTATTTTGAGTGTACAGGGTGGACATCATTGTAAAAAAAACTCTTCCATGTGACCCAGTGTCAGAATAATTTTAGCAGATTTCTCTCTTTTTTCTTATTTTTCTCCACACACACACACACACACACACACACACGTATTTATGGCGCGATGGGTAAATTCTCACAATTTTATACTTTTCATTTCGAGCATGCGCGTTGCTTGTTTTTATTTTACCGAGTACACAGTATAGTAGAGTCAGTTGGGCACAGTCTATGAGAAAAAGAGCATCATGACGCAATTCACTACGCCAGAAATTTGGAAACGGCATGCTATACTGCGTGGCATCCGAATCGGAAGCTCCAATACGAATATTTCAGTGTGTTCGAGTGTCTATCCAAGGACAGGGCAGAGGATTCCAAAAGAGTTGCATAAGTCTAATGGTGATTCCGAATGTACGGTACCTTGGGATACTCATTCTGATTATTCTGATAAGAAAAGAACTCTCTAATTTCAGCACTCGTTCTTGTTTCTAACAAAATTGTCGTGTTTCTTAATACTTTACTTAGCTTTGTATCGTTCGTAAATTGTTTGCTACGTTCAAAAGTGGAAGCATTGATCTGGAAGACCGAGACCATTCCAGCAGTTTTGATGATGACCAGATCTAAAACATAATCTAGATCGCATGAAACTGAACATCGCAGAGATACTCCATATATCAATACGAGCGTTGTAAGGCAATTGAATACGGGAATATCGAGGTGCTTCGCGGCTTAACGGGAAAAAAATTAGTGAACTGCTTTTTCATATGCGATTCTCGGCCCAAACCTAATATAATGTTACCTGTTTTCGAAAAATGTGATCACAGACGATGTAATGTGGAGTATTCACAACAATGTGGGACGAAAAGTGTCATTGAGAAAACGAAAATCAGATCTACATCCAAAGATGGTTATGCCGTAAATCTGATTGGCAATGAGAAATCGCATTGACTGGTTCTTTCGTAAAATCAGACGTAAAATTCAAAACGGTTCCCAGTTGAACCGATTAAAGGCGGTAATCACTGAAAAATGGCCAATCAGAAAGATGTCGTCTGATGTTCCATCAGGATAATACCAGACTTGACGTCTTTTTCCAGACCCGACAGAAATTGTTGCGTCTTGACTGGGATGCCCTACTGTACTCACTCGATATTTTACCTTTGGATTACCAATTATTTCGATCGCGACAAAATTCTTTAAATCAAAAAAACTTCACTTCTCTCGAAATTTGTAAAAAACAAAAATGCCAATTTCTTGGAGGATAGATAAGATATCGGTCTCAAAGATGTCTCGAAGATATCGGTCTCAAAGATGTCTCGAAGATATCAGTCTCAAAGATGTCTCGAAGATATCGGTCTCAAAGATGTCTCAAAGATATCGGTCTCAAAGATGTCTCAAAGATATCGGTCTCAAAGATGTCTCAAAGATATCAGTCTCAAAGATGTCTCGAAGATATCGGTCTCAAAGATGTCTCAAAGATATCGGTCTCAAAGATGTCTCAAAGATATCGGTCTCAAAGATGTCTCGAAGATATCGGTCTCAAAGATGTCTCAAAGATATTGGTCTCAAAGATGTCTCAAAGATATCGGTCTCAAAGATGTCTCAAAGATATTGGTCTCAAAGATGTCTCAAAGATATCGGTCTCAAAGATGTCTCAAAGATATCGGTCTCAAAGATGTCTCGAAGATATCGGTCTCAAAGATGTCTCAAAGATATCGATCTCAAAGATGTCTCAAAGATATTGGTCTCAAAGATGTCTCAAAGATATCAGTCTCAAAGATGTCTCAAAGATATCGGTCTCAAAGATGTCGAAAATTTGCAAAACAAAATTGTATAAATGTGTGTGGATCCCTATATCTATAGATAGAGGAATAATGTCTTTGGAGTTCATATTAAAATATTAAGACCATTTGAACCCACACAATAATTTAAATTTTTCAGTAAAAAATAGAACCTGTTTATTACGTTAACTGTGAAGCCTTGTGAAGAGGATTCCAACCCTAGGACAGCCGCTTTCTAATTCTACCAAGGAGGGAAGATTGACATGAGTATAACTGAGACCGCAGGCAATGTTCAGTTTTTACGAGAAAAAAACTGACCTTGTGTCGCCTTCTGCAAAGTAAAAGTAAGCATTTGTGAAGATTTCGAATGAGGTTCAAAGGTATTCTTATTCTCTCTAACCAATTAGGAAAGGTTTCTCTCTGGGATTTTTATCCTTCGGCAGCACTTTTCTTGTTGCACTAGGCAGAAGCGTTAGTGGATAGCGTGATCACCAAAGTTCAGCAACGTCGAGCCCGGTCAATACTTATATGGGGCGCTTGGAAACACCGGATACTGTAAGCGATCTCCTACAATCCGAAATATGTTTCGGCTTTAAATAATCTACAATAGGTTGATAAACCGTAAATGAAAATTCATTCATCATATTGGATACCGTTGCTATGGTGATAGTGTTTGCATACACTAGGAAATCTTTGTATTTAGCCCATATCTACCTCATCCTACGTTAAACCGACCTTGTGGCATATTCTGTTACTGTGGGGTAGTGGGTACATACCAACCCAGACAAGAGTTTTGTCATTTGAAACAAAAGAAAGTGTTATGAAATTGTGACAAACGAGAAGAAAATCCCTTACCCCAAAATGGGTTCGTGTTGTTTGTGCAACCTTCCGTAGAAGTGCGAGAAAGAATAAATCTTTTTTTCTTTTCTTTTTTTTTTTTTTTTTTGCTTAGCTTACGTTATTTTTTGACTGATTTATTTCATGCAAATGATTTGTCTTCTGTCGCCGTTTTGATCAATGAAATAATTTTCCACCTTCATAAAAGAAATTGCTTTTGTCTGAAGAGAGAGTTGTTTTGAAATTGTGTACTTTTGAGTGTTACTAGAGCGAGTTAGCTGTGGGCTATCAAGTACAATCGAATGTTTCTGCTTAAAAAGTTAATTCAAGAAAGACGACGAACAAAGAGTGCAGCAAAGATATTGATTGTTCCGGGTCATCTGCAACTAAAATTTGATGCAATTAAAAAAGAAAATTGGAAGATTATAAAAGAAAACATTGACTACAGGAGACATTAAAGCGTCAGGATATCAAACAGAAATTAAAATCAATTGAAAATAGAAAATTAAGAGTAAGAAACATAATAAATGTGCGTAAAAAGAAAACGATATTTCTGAGAGAAAATATTATAGATCGCTTGAATGAAATTGAATTGACATGAAAAGAAAAACATTTCTGACGCCTACTGAAGAGAAAACTAGGTTCCAGTGGGTTATAAAATAAAAGACGCCACAGATCACAAAACGAAACTTATATTCAGCGATCATTCACAAATCTGTCTTGGCTAAGTTGAGAATAAAAGAACTTTTGTGTATCATTCTAATAACGAAGACTATCTGGCAAAAACAAGTCAATTTACTGACTCATTTTGAAATGGGGTTGTATGTCAGGTAAATGCACTTGTATACATTGAGATCTTGGGTACTTTTCTTATTCTGAAAACTAGTCTGGAGATACGAAAATACGAAAGTCATTTTGGGAAAGACTAATACATCCGCACATTGAGTGTTAAAGTCTTTCTTCAAAAAAGGCAGATCAAATCAAGCACATGACTAACGAACATTTAAACGAATCGGTTAAATCACCTCAAAAACAAAGGGCTTGAAGTAACTTATTAAGACATAAGATTCAACCTTTTGCCAATGATTAATAAGTCCGATTTAAAACAATTTATCTCTATCTCGCTTAAATAATTCTTCTTGCAAATAATAACAACGTTCAGGACATCACAATAAAGCACGCGAGGCTAACTTATTTGCTTATATACCTTTACGTAAAATCTAATTTCACCGTTAGACATTTGAACTAGTATATCTACAACACACTACTATATCGTTATAATAGGGCCTCACATCAGTAAGTTGGGCAGGTGTGCAAGTGAAACGGTTGAGAGGAAGGCCTTGAAACCTCTTGAAGACCCCAAATTAAATTAAATATAAATTTGAGAGTAACACATCAAACGAAATTCAATGAAATCATATGCCGTAAAGAGGCTCGGTGGAAATGTCTTTGGCGTGAGGAACATTACAGATTCAGCTCGCTTTAGGTGAGTTTCAATTACTTTCGGGTAATTCCCTGCTTCTACCACTGTAGCTGACATGGGCAGCTGCTACGAGCCAGTAGCTGTTATTCATGTCTATTGCACTAACGATTCAGCACATTACATTGCTTTCGTCAGTTGTTGTGATATCTGGAAGTTTTAAAAACAATTTATCGCAAACAATTCTCTCAAAATGATTAAATCTTCATGAAAATATTTCATTAAAAATAAATTTAAATTAAGTGTTTCACATTTTTAATTGAATATCCAATTTTAATTCAAAGTTTTATTTTTAGCAACAATCTCATTTTCGTCAAACGCCTCTTTATTCTTAAAATGAGACTAACAGATTGTTTAAAATTTATATTTTACCCTTTAGATATTCAACCCTAATAAATAAATAAAAATAAAATGCCATATTTTTTTTCATTTGCTAAGAATACTTTTCGAATAATTTACTCTTCATATTTCAAAATACAAAATGTCACATTCTCCACATTTGAAAAATCAGAATTTTAAAAATGAAACGCCACTTTTCTGTATAAATATTTAACTAAACAGTCTATGTTAATTATTTCTCTAAATTGTTTTTAATTGAAAATTTAATTGTTGACGAGTAGTGATCACATAAATATTCAATCCCATAACAAGCAATTTCATGGTTTTACTTTTTTCTCACATGCTTGTATTCAAATTTTCAAAACTTGCAAGGCCTGCGTTCAAACACTTGTCGATGACACATATAATGCAACATCCTACTTGGGAAATGTTTTTTTTTACTTTTTAAAAAAATAAGTATCTATGCTTTTAGGGTGTGCGTTGTGGTGCCATGAATATCGGCTCAAGACGTCGGAGAGCCGAGTTCGAATTCAAGTTGAATTCCTTGCATTCACTTACACACAAATACTCTTGGAAAAGGTATTAATTCATCTCTTCTCCCTCCAGCTATGAGTTAAATGGTAGGAGATATTAGGTTCTATAGCCTTGTTTGGCAACCAGTCTACCGCAGAAAGTAATGGCAAACTACTGCGGGATAATCTTCTGTCCAGTCATTCATGTTTCTTTCGAGACATGATCGCCCAAGCGTATATAACATATAGCACTTTACTGACTGACTATGCATTTGATGGAAAGTATATCAGGTCGATGAGTGGAAATTTTTCTTTCTAAAGGCACAACATTTTTGGCGCTAAATCTCAGTTTGTTTAGTGAAAGTTGATTTAAGATCGCGTGCTGTTTTGAAATGGTAAGTGTGCAGGAACTGCTGGCTCATCAGAAATAAATCTCACAGTCAAACTTGTGTTATGAGCAAACAGAAAGACGGGAATGTCTGTGAAATTAGGAAGGAACGCAGAGGCCTAAGGGTCAACATGAACAAGTGGTTAAACAAGAATAAAATTTCCTTTTGGCAAACTTCTGAGGTTTTCTTTGGACCTTTAATGTTTTCTTTCTGGTTTCAAGTGGGACGATTTTTTTCTTTTTTTTTTTTTTGTCGATTTACGGATTCGTTTATTCGGATTCAACCTACAAAAGCAACAAGACCATAAGGCGACAGCAAATAAACACGCATTCATTTAAATTTACAAGAAACAAGAATTTCTCGATTCCATCATAAATGTGCAATTCTTTACAATTATTTTGCGTGCCGAAATGTATCAAACGTCTAGTCCAATTTGAAACATTACTTAAATAGTTAAAATCTTTTATCAATTAAAATTATATTCAGTATTCCGATGTTTGCGGATAATTAATTGAAATGTAATGCAGCATGAGTATTCTTTATCCGAAATTCTGGATGTGCGTGGGTGGTGCAGTGGATATCTCGAAACGAGAAATCGGAGAACCGAGTTCGAATTCCAGTTGAATTCGTTGTATTCACTTACACACAAAAACCCTTGAGAAAGGTATTAATCAATCTCTTCTCCCTTCAGGTATAAATTAAATAGCAGGACAGATTGGTTTCTATAGCCTTGGTTGGCAACCAGTCTACCGCAGAAATTAATACCAAACTACTTCTGGAAAATATTCTGCCTAGTCAGTCACGTCACTCGAAGACATGATCGCCCAAGCATGAATTACCGCACTTAACTGACTGACAGAAAGTAAAAAACATTATTTTTACATAAAATCCTTATTTCACCACTTAAAAATATCCGTGTGAGTATCATATGACTAACGTCAGTACCTGTTTCTGTATGGACACAAAATTTACTAACTTTTATATAAAACTGCTATCAGAGTAGATGTTGTTCATTTAAAACTATCCCCAGGGTATATACATAAGCCGTGTTAGGTCACGTCGACGTAATGTAATGGTTAGCAAGTTTGAATCATTATCATTGAGTAGTGAGCTCGATCTTCACTGGGTGCTCCATACTTTCAGCCTTGTGCCTCATCTAAGCAGCGCTTAGAAAATCACTCTCAACCGTGTTATGAATTGGAAAAGGATATCATGTTTATGCTTGGGTTACATTCCCAAACTTCCTCATTTGATAGATGCTATATACAAATTAATTAGCCTGAATTCCGAAATCCGAAATATTTTAAAAACCGAAGCAATTCTGGTCCCAAGAATTTCGGATAAAAGATTCTCAATCTGTAACATAATTTCAGTCTTCATTTTTCTTGTTTTCTTTTTGTATCTGAAGAAAAAACGTAGAAATCTTTCTATCAGCCGAAACAGATTGAATGGGGTATAAATTATGCGGTAGGGGGCATATGTAGATGCCTGCGGTTCATACAAAGAAAACCTCTCTAGATATATCAAATAAATACGACAATATTCTGAAAAAAAACATAACACTCGAATTGCCGATCAGTCCCTTCAGGTTTAACGTTGCTACTCTTTAGCAAAAGAAAATTTCAATATAATTTATGGAAATATTTGTAATCTATTCATACTTAGAGTCTCTCAAACCTAACTTCCCTTTCATAAACATAATCACAAAATGAACTATTTTTTCTTAGAGAACATTGCTAGTCTTACAAGTAGAAATTTTCATTTAGCAGAAAAGGGTATTTGATTCGGTTTTTAATTCAGCGTAACAAACTTGACTAGTATTAGGACCTTGAATAGGTTCCAACTGATGACATTCACAGAATGTTGTGCGTGTAGTTTCAAATGGTAACGCATCTATAAAGAAGGTACTACTTCATGAAGACTCATGTCAGGCACAAGCTAAACTTTCAGAACCATTAGCAGTTGATCGCACATCAGTTTTGAAACATTTGAAAGCATTAAGAATAATTCAAAAGTAAGGACATTGGGTGCCGTACGAGTTGAAGCCGAGAGATGTCGAACGGCGTCTGGTCACGTATAAACAGCTGATTAAACGGCAGAAAAGGAAAATAATTTTTGCATCGTATCGTGACTGTGATAAAACGATCGTGGGGTAAACCCAGCCATGCAGTAGCATCGGCGGCAAAGTCGAATAACCATGACTCGAAGCTTCTGCTCTGCATTTGGTGGGATCAGCTGGGTGTAGTTTATTATGAGCTGCTCAAATCAACCAAAACTATCTCGAGAGATCGCTATCGACTACAATTGATACGTTTGAGCTGAGAATTGAAGAAAACCAGTCGCTATACGAGCAGAGACACAACAAACTGATTTTGCAATTTGACAACACAAGACTACATGTTGTAAAATAGGTGAAAACCCACTTGAAAACGCTTAAATGGGAAGTCCTACCCCACTCTCTATATTCACCGAACATTCACCCGTCCGAATATCACTTGTTCCGATCGATGGCATATATAGCTGAGCAGTAACTTTCATTCCTATGAAGATGCCAAAAATGGGTCGACTCGTGGTTTGCCTTAAAAAAAACGTGTCGTTTTTCCGACTTAGAATTCAAATGCTGTCAGAAAGATGGGCAAAGTAATGGCTAGCCATAGAAAATACTTTCCGTGACATGTTTCTCACTAATTTTTGTAAATGAAAAATCAGAGTTATTATTCAAAGTTCAAATAGTTAAGATGGAAACGAAGATTTCTTGGCTGACCAAAAACGGGTTAATCTTTTTCCTGTGGATGTGCGTTGTGGTGCAGTGGATATCGGCTCGGAACGAGAAATCGGGGAGCCAAGTTCGAATTCCAGTTGAATCCATTTCATTCACTTACGCACAAATACTCTTGGTAAAGGTATTAATCCGTCTCTTCCCTCCAGTTATGGGTTAAATAGCAGGACAGATTGGTTTCTATAGCCTTGGCTGGCAACCAATCTACCGCAGAAAGCAATGGCAACCTACTGCGGAATAATCTTCTGCCCAGTCAGAATTTCGTTTGACGGGATCGGTTTTCATTCACACCGCTAGTATTTCATCTGTTAATTTTAACGACCCAAGAATTTAACGGCAAGCAGTGTGTCCATATGTATCTGATGGGGTCGAATAACTTTCCCGTCTGTTCCACGGCATGACTACATCAACGCTTTCTGCACCCAAGTTGTGCTTACAAATCCGCTGAAAGAGGTGTTGACAGAGTAATTTCAACACAAGCGTGATGGAATCAGAGGAAGAGATGTCAAAGCTTTTAGTCGGTCTGGTTATATGCAATAGTTATTGATGGTGTTAGCGACTTTTACAATAAAGGCACTTGAGAACTAATTAGTATCAAATGATTTTTTGTATATATTGTGGTGTCCTCCCTTTTGAAGAGTCTATGTTGGACTCTTCCGCCTACTATAAGATATATAATGACAGACATATTTCATTACGCATTACGACCCGGACTTGAAAATCATTTTTGCCAGCGACGGTAGTTCGTATGGCGTAGGAGCAAGCATTCTTCACAATATGACTGATGGAACTGTAAAACCGGCAGCACGCGCTTCGAGAGATTTGTTTCCTGCAGAAAAAGATTATTCACAGAATGAAAACAAGGATTATATTCGCAGTCGCAAAGTTCCACCGCTATATTTATGGTCGACCTTTCACTCTACAGACAGACCACAAGCCAATGCTTACATTTTTGGCTCAAAGAAAGGTCTGCCTACACACACAGCTAACAAACTTTAGAGATGAAGTACGATCCTGTTGAATTACAATTTTAATATGGAGTACGTATAATCGAAAAAATTTGGCCATGCAGTTGGATTGTCAAGACTAATTCCCAAGTACAAGGAACCACTGGAAGATACAGTGCTCGCCTCCCTTCAATCTGAAGGAGAATTAAAAACTACCCCTTGTAATACAGTAAGAGAACTTCCAGTGACGCTTGAACAAATAAAACAAGAGGCACTCCACGATGAGTATATCAAGGAAATAAAAGTGAAAATTATTGAAAAGGACCGGTGTACTACGGATGTTTTCTCTATATGCGATTAGGTGTTACTATACAGGGAACGCGTCGTGATTCCGGTAACAATCTAGAAACGTATTTTAAAAGGTTTTCACGCTGACCATCCAAGGAACACTAATATGAAAGGTTTGATGTGTAACTATGTTTATTGGAAAAGTATGGACAGAGATATAGAAAACACTGTCAAATCATGTAAAGGCTGTACCTTGGTGGCGAAGGCACCTCCTTTTAAATTCTACCTTTGGCCAAAGACAGACTTACCTTGGTCTAGAATTTACATTGATTTCGTGGGACCTCTAGGAAAATATTACAACTTCATTGTAGCTGACATTTTCTCGAAGTAGCCCGAAGTACACAGATACAAAAACCCAACTACAGAAATTGCTATAAAATTTCTACATGAGCTGTTCGCTAGATTTGGAGTAGTAGACACCTTAGTGTCTGATAATGAATCTCAGTTTATGTCTGCAGAATTTAGAGACTTCTGAGAAACCTATCAGTTAAACCATACTTAAACCCAGTTTTTGAAAAATAACCTAATGTTCCATGTTAAATCGGATTGACGAGGAGTTAAATTGACTTAACGAAATCGGAGTTCTGGAAAAGGTTGAATAAAGTGAATGGGCATCTCTCACAGTTTATATTAAAAAAAAAAAAGAAATTCGTCTATGTGGTAACTTCTCTACGGGGCTGAACAACGCCTTAAAGGATCCAAGTCCAAAGGAGATATTCACTAAGCTCAGTGGAGGAAAATATTTTTCTAAGATTGACCTAAGCGACGCATATCTGCAAATACCCGTGGATGAAGAATGCTCCAAGCTCCTTTGCCTAAGCACAAACAAGGCTTTGTACAAATTTTTGAGACTTCTGTTCGAGGTTAAGATCGCCCCTCAATTTTTCAACGCGTCATAGACCCGATGTTAAGTGGTTTGGATTCTGCGGTGGCCTATCTTAATGACGTCCTAATACAAAGTGAGAACATCGAGGAACACAAATCGCACGTCTGGCAGATGTTCATGAGAATCCAGGAATACGGATTCAAATTAAAAGACGGAGTTTTTCTTAGAGAAGATTAAGTATTAAGGGGCAAATAATTGACAAAGACGGAAGACATTCAAACCCAAATAGAGCAACAGCAAAAAAAAGAATATGCCACCACCGGAAAATATATCGAATCTCCAAAGTTGTTTAGTTCTTGGCAATTATTACAACGTTTTTGTCCCAAGAATGCACAGTTTGAGAGCTCCACTTAATGAATTATTGAGAAAAGATAAAGAGTGGGAATTGAAAACCAAATGCCAGAAAGCATTTGAGAAAATAAAAGAAGTTTTTACATCAGATCTGTTCCAGACTCATTAAGATCAAAACTTTTGCATCTTTTCAGCAAGCGATGCTAACTTCTACAGCATCAGGGCGTGTATTTTACACAAGCTAAAAGATTGGATCGGTAAAGCCAATTGCCCCTGTATCCAGGACGCTATTACTAGCTGAAAAGGGTTAATAGAAAAGGAAACATTAGGAATCATTTTTGCGGTAACTAAATTTCATAGATTTATTCATGGAAGGTATTTTTTGTTGCAGACAGACTATCGTCCAGTCCTTACTACCTTTAGATCAAAAAAGGGTCTGCCAATACATATTGCTGATAGATGGAGAACCATTCTCCTCTATTATAACTACAAAATGGAGTTTCTCCCATCCACAAAAATCTGTCATGCTGATGGGTTGTCTAGATTGATACCTAAGTATGCTGAACCCCTGGAAATCACAGTCATTGCTGCCGTAAGAACAGAGGTCAAAATAAAAAGTACCTTGTGCATTACTGTCAAGGAACTTCCTATAACAATTGACGAGATAACAGACAAAGCGTCCGATGATGAGTTTATAAAGGAAGTAAAGTAAACTAAATAGTAAAGACCAGAATATCTCAGCAGTTTACTCACTCTGTAACAACATTTTAAAGTACGCAGACAGAGTAGTAATCCCAGCTACACTACAGAAAAGATCATTAAAGGAATTCCATGTTGGCCATCGAGGAGCTTCAAGAATGAAGAGTCTAATGAGAAGTCACGTCTACTGGACCAACATGGACAAAGATATTGAAAACACCGTAAGATCGTGCAAAGGGTGTGCGTTGTCTGCTAAAGCACCCCCCGATAAAATTCAATCCCTGGCCTAAAACCGACTGTACGAGGTCGCAGATATACATTGATTTTACTGTTCCACTTGATGGTTTTTATTACCCTGTAGTAAGTCGACAGTTATTCCAAGTGGCCAGAGATACTGAAATGTAACATCCCGAACGCGGAGGTGACAATAACATTTTTGCAAGATGTATTTTCCTGTTTCGGAGTTGTCGACTGTATCATAACAGACAATGCCACACAACTCACATCCTGTGAATTTAAGGACTTTTGTCAGTCATTACTGATCGAACATATTACCACGGAGCCATATCATCCAAGAAATAATGGACAGGCAGAGCGTTTTGTGTATACTTTCAAGAGAGCACTAAGGGAGTCGAGAGGTACTCCCACCGATACGGCTATGCAACAGTTTTTGCAGGTCTATCATGTAACCCCTAATAGCAGTGCTTCATCTGCCAAGACGCCAGTAGAGGTCATGTATGCCAGGAAAATAAAATCAGCATTTGACAAAATTCCTTTCGAGTGAAACGAAAGCGGGAAATAGGAATAAAGTGCTTAAATAGCTCTTTAAGATCGGTGAAAAGTTTTTGTAGAAAGGAACAATAGACAGACAAGTTGGTAACATGATTTACATGGTTCAGGGACCGAAGTTTATACACAAACGTCATGTAAAACAAATTAGAAAACTGTATGAAAGCGTAGTTGACAGGGATCCCATAGAAGATGACACTATGGACGTTTGAGGTTCACATACTGCAATCAGTGCCAGAGCTCAGAAGGTAAAAAAGGAAAAGGAAATTTACAGAACCTTTAGAAATTAACCTGAAATGGAAACATCTTTCAATTCATACAAGGTCTACAAAAAAAGGGAAAAGAATGAATTTCCTCACTTACAAACTTTGAATTACCATAAAAGCACAAGACGCATTGGATTATTGAAAATTATTAACATTTACCATTAAACTTATTCAATTTTTCATTATTTTGGAATAATGAATAAAGACCTTAATAAAAGGGACAATTGCTAACACGTAAAATGTTTGTCAAAAACTAAAGAAAAAATTGTGAACGTAATTCCTGTATATAGCTTTTTCAAAGTGGTGTGTCTGACTTTTTTTCTTTTCTTTTTTTTTTTTGTTGAATAAAAAGTATTGTGTGGTAATCACAAAAAACAAAAGAATCCACACGGAGTCAGGCTGAAAAGTAGGGTGAGAGTTGGGGTGTTCTCCCTCTAAAGAGTCTATGTTTACTAATCATATAGTAGGCGAAAGACTCTTTTGCCTACTATAAGATTAGTAGGAGAGGAGGCCTTGAAGGAACATTTGAATTGATTGAATGCTGAACAACTGACACGTGCACTTCTTGTGCAATACTCTTTTACTGTATTTGCTGTTAAATATACAATATTTCTATAACACATGTTTTGTTATTTCTTAAACCTTTCACTTGGTCACAACAGTTTAAGTACCTCCACTCATGGGATGTGCGTGGTTGGTGCAGAAGATATCGGCTTGGAACGAGAAATCGGTGAACCAAGTTCGAATTCCAGTTGAATTCGTTGCATTCACTTTCGTGCAAATACGAATAGGAAAGGCATTAATCCGTCTCTTCTTCCTCCAGCTATAGTTAAATAGCAGGACAAATTGGCTTCTATAGCCTTGGTTGGCAATCAGTCTACCGTAGAAAATAATGACAACCTACTCTTGAAAAATTTTCTACCCAAGCTTATATCAAGTGCGACACTAAACTGACTGATATTCACCAACTCGCGATACCTAAAGATTAAAAGGGATTTTTAAAAATGAAAAAAATATTCTTGAAGCTTTCATTTTAGCTTCAACTGAAAGATAATGGATTCAGTTTACTGTTACCAGTAAGCAATATACCCTGGTGTATTTCAAACATAAAATATATTGATTTAAATCGGTTTTTGGAATTGCAAAAAGGAAGAAAATTTTTAACCACAATTTCAATCGAGCTAGAAAGAAGTAAAAATAATTTGGTTTTCCCCCTTAATAATAACAAAAACAATTTGACGGATAACATTATGTTTTTACTAAGTGTGGGATCTTTCTTCATCATTAGGGTATGATCATTTTTAGCAAAAATATGGAGGTGTCTATTCTAATATGATTGTAAATAATATTTTATACAATTTAAACGAAAATAAAAACAAAATTTAAAATGACCGCTGAAAATGAACTGTTCGGTGAATGACATTTACGGGAGATCGTAATTTCCGCTTATCAGTTCAAAACCGACGGATAAGCTCAGCTAGATAGATTTAGGGGAATAGTTTCAAGAATTTGGCTGATTGCGATCGGTACCACGACCCTTCTGCATGAGCGATACACTCACATACGCACGCTACAGAATCGGGTTCGGCAATTCCCAGCCAACACCCGAGTCACACACCTGCTTTCTTGTCACTGTGATTTATTTATTGTAAAGAAAAGATTTTCTAACGTACGAGACCAGTAAGATGTTTAATTGAAATTAATGACATAGTTTTTTTATCTTCTTGAATTTTTACTAAGATTATCTTAGCACGAAACAAAGACAAAGGCGGATAGAAAGATTGTGATGCGCCAATCTTTCAAGTGGTGTTGGATAAAAAATATTCGAAATTCTAATTCAGGCCTATCGCTATTCCCATGGCAAATGTTCAGATAAAGTTCTCCTTTTAGTTCCACCAGCTTTGCAGTTAGGACTCGTCATAAAACGTCCACATCCCCTTAGTATTCCATGTGTAAGGAATAATTTCTGCTCAGACAGATCTAAATTCCCACGTGGATGCTTCCCTATACAATTTTAACCTCTTCAATTCAAAAGTCAGTCGTTATCTATCCTTCCTATCCTTATAATCTTCATAATCTTTTGTCTCTTCTTACGTTTATATCCCACAATTCATTCAGTAAAACTCTACTAGGAGTAGCTCTTCAGCATTGTATTGAGTTATTTTAGTATTAAAAAGCATGAACCACACTCTCTGGCATTAGTGAGAAACACGCAATTATTCAAACACCAATCAGGCTACTGAGATGTTTTATATCGTAATAAGTATAAGTTACTCGAAACTAAAGTTCAAATCGACAAACTTTCAGGTCCAACTCTCTAACATGCGGATGCGTTTATTTTGGTTAATTGCAAATCAGACAATTCTTTACTTCAAAATAACGGATTCAATTTCAAATCAATTGTCTGTGTTTCTCTTGATTTGTTTTGCAAAAGAACTCCTAAGTAATTCTTATCAATCTGATTCTAGAAATAGAAACAACAAATGGACAGAAAATGTGACACTAAAATCCTAAGAATCAATGTAATAACGAAAGATAGCTTACAAGATCTCCTACAGAAGGTAGCTGAAGATAGTGACAAGAATAGGCTACGAATAAACTGTAAGAAAACCGAATGCATGGTCATCAGCAAAAAGGGCAACCCAATATGCTAAATACAGGTTGGGGATACTAAAATCAAGCAGATACAAAAATTTAAATACCTAGGAAATGTTCTAACAGAAGACGGAAAGTGCGACACAGAGATCCGAAGGCGAATTTGCATGGCGAAGGACACGTTCCAGAAGCTGAGTAGAGTATTAAGAGACAGAAAACTTTCATTGGAAACAAAGAGGAGAATACTAGATTCCTATGTGATATCTGTTCTTTAATATGGCAGTGAATGTTGGACAATATCATCAAAGATGAAGGAAAAACTTCCAGTAGCTGAAATGTGGTTCTACAGAAGGAAGCTGCGGATATCATGGATCGAGCATGTGAGCGGTAATGAGGTTTTGAAAAGAATGGAAATGAAAAGGAAATTAATACTGAGCATCAGGAAGAGACAGCTGAAGCTTCTGGGCCATGGAATGAGGAAGGAGGGTTTGGAGAACCTGCTACTAACAGGTCAGATAAAGAGAAGGAGAGGCAGGGGAAAACAGCGTGTAACGTACTTAACTGGCCCGTCCGGGTGAATGGCGAAACGGGGATTGCGCGGTGTAACAGGGAATGCGTGCTGAGAGCCACCAGGAATAGGGAGACGTGAAAAGTCATGATCGCCTCCACCCTGAAGGGACAAGGCCCATAGAAAAAGAAGAAGCTTCCAAAAAGGAATTAAAATATTAAGAAATAGGATATCTAGAAACAAAGAAAAGAATGCTGAACTGCTATGTATGTACGAGATGACGATGAGACATGAGGTAACAGAAATATGCTTTGCAGTACGATGCTTAGAATATCATGGACTGAATATTTGAGCAATGGAGAAGTTTTATGAAGAATGTAAACAAAAAAGGGCACTTATACTTAGAATAAGAAAGAGGCAATTGAAATTTGTTCGGTGTATGATGAGAAAAGAGAGCTTGTCGAAAATGACGCTTACAGGACGTAGTGATGTCAAGAGGATAGAGAAAATCAGTGAATAACCTACGTAACGAGCTTGTGTAAATGGTTGGCAGAACAGGGACTAGGAAAGATAGCAAAACAAAACAAAAAATTAATAAGAGCTAGCGAAGATAAGGAAGTTGTGGAAAGCCACTGTCGTCAACGTCATAAAGAGAAACTGTAGATGGAAGCAGAATTTTCTTGATTATTTTTTTTAATCATATCACCCCAAGTAAGGCGGTAACGCCACTGATGCGCAGGGGGCTACTTAAGAGTAAAAAGATTGGAAAAGAGAAAACCGGAAACCACATCCTAAACAGGGAACATTATCACTTTCTATTGAGAGAACTTCCGATGGTAATTAATGAAATCAATGTATGAATGGAAAAATAAAAATGTCTAACTTACCTCATACGAACTTGTAAGTTTTAATGGATAAAGCAAAGGAATGAAGGTGAATGACGCAACTAAGCAACCGACAACCATCCCGAAAGTCACGTAAATAAACATTGTCCCTTCAGTATACATCTCGGCTGGTAAACCTAGGATGGCAATTGCTGACAAGAATGAAACCAGAATTGAGATGGAAACAGGTATTATGTGCATTTTGCCGTCTCCCATCAGGAAATGCGCTGTGGTTTTCTCTGTTTTTTTCGATAACGAGTAATAGACACCAACTGTCAACGAAGCCACCAAAACGAACGTAAAAACAACATAATCAAAAATAGTAAAAACTTTTTCCTGTCCACTCATTATTTTAGCTCTGTCAAAACGAGGACTGTTTCACTTGTCTGTCCGCGTCTTTCAAGCGATCGCTGCACAATACTGTCAACTCGGTATGACACGTGACCCAACCACGAAGAGTAGACACGTCGCACGGGCATGTCGACAGATCAACAAGAAATAAGCCAATGACATGAGTGAAAATGACAATCAGGTAAATTGACGATAGCAATAACACGAACAACACGCTGCCCAAGTACTGGACTGATACCGGTTCGTCAGATGGAAGATTTATTCATAGAAATTAATTTACGAATGCTTTACTACTAAAACGACGTATGGCAATGACAATAAAAAAAAATTATGAGGGACGTAATTTTCAAAGATGGCGAACAATGAAAATAGGCTTTCCAGCAAGATGAGACGGTTGTCAGGGACATAAAATAGTGAGCCAATTTAAATACCTTCTTTTTTACAATAGTGTTTACACTGCACAAGGCTCAGGAGCCGCTCAAAGTAGTGGGTTTACAGAGTAAAAACAAGGACACGGAAAAGCGTTTGAACCCTATTGAGACTAGAAAGTGAAAAATGGGCATTTCAAGTCCATATAAGACAGCAGTATCCCATGTTCTCCAGGTCTGTCTGTTATCACGGTAGAGAGGATAACAGGAGTCGGGTTCTTATTAGAGTGGTACAGAGAACCGACCATTTTTACAGCATATATAGCGATGGATCATATATACGAGTTCTCGCTTGAGGTGAAGTCTCAAAAGACGCTCGAGACCCGTGGGGTGGGGAACATCCATGAGGGAACATTCGTTCATCAGGAATGGCAAGAGTTCTGGATAGATCGACGATGATGCAATGGCACTAGTTTGTTTTTCGAAGTATTGAATGTGATTAGCCAATTTTTAGACCACTGAGCTGTTAGAGCTCGGTCACAAGAGAGATCAGCACTTAATCTCTGGTTGTCTAGAGTTTGGACGGTGAACTCCTATACTTTTGAATCATCAATATAGATATTCACGTATAAATGCATTTAAAATCAATTGTCAACTAAATGTGTGTGTGTGTGTGTGTGTGTGTGTGTGTGTGTGTGTGTGTGTGTGTGTGTGTGTGTGTGTGTGTGTGACCTGCTGATGTCTTAACGGTTATTGCTGAAAGAGTCGATAAATAAGTTTCAAATAAGAATGGTGACGCTCGGGCTGTTGTTGAGTTTTTCTTATCAAATCGTGAAATGAAAGTTGATCTGAACTGCAACACTTCTAGATCACTTAGCATTAATACGGGCGTACCCCAGTTTCTAGCCTAGAAACTATTTTACTATATTCGAATAATAACAATAATAATAATAATGGTAATAGTAATTGTGAAAATAACTATTTTCATACAAGCAATTTTTAGCATTCAATGTTCAAATGTTTAGGATTATGGTCAATTGAAATTTATAAAATCATTTTCAAGGAATTATACTTTTCAATCAACTACTAATTTTCCTCCTTCTCCACCTACTACTTCTACTTCTATTATTAATAATAATAATAATAATAATAATAATAATAATAATAATAAGAAGAAGAAGAAGAAGAAGAAGAAGAAGAAGAAGAAGAAAATGGTGATCACGATCATGCTGCAAAAGTTCTCAGGGGTGTTTGAGAAAGTGTTAACAAAATCTCAATATTTTGCAGTCTATTTAACTGTCAATCAATCAAAATGTCGGAAATTGTTTACAAAGAAAATTCACAGAAAAGGAAAATAAGTAATGCGTAACTTTATGGAAAAGAAACATGGTAAGCATTTAAAAATTTGCCTTTCTTTTATTATTAGACGCGCGCGCGCACACACACACACACACACACACACACACACACACACACACACACGTGCAAATAAATATATGATAAGAATTCAAAACAAAGATTCCCTTGACTCAACTACTGGAAGATGAACTCTTCCCTGTGCGTGGTGACATTTAAAAAGAATTATTTATCAAGTACTGCCGGAAGATGGACCAATTGTTACTACAAAAAGCTGCAGTAAGCATTTGTTTTTTATGTTTTGTTTTCTTATTCATTAAGTAATTCATCTAGTGAAATTTTTTGCATGGCCATGTGCCAAGATTTCAATAACAAATGATCCTAGACCACGAAAGAGGGGGATGAGTTCTTCCACAGGTGAGATATTCTCTAGTCTTGCCACCTTCATTTTTTGTCCAACTTCTCTGTTCAGCAATTTTAACAGATTCATGTTAGCAAATGATTCCTCGAAGATACAATTCAATCAAAATTTAAAATCATTATTTTAGTAAAGAATATACATTTTTTTGCCTGAATTGGCATGTGCGGTTAAAGTATAAATTATCTTACGTGGATGGCACGAATCGGAGTTTCATGCATTATGCAATCATCAGGTGCATTTTTCAAACTAACTGTTTAATAAATTTGAATTTAAGTTCACCTGATGTTCATTGGTTAAATCTTATAAAGTTAATTTACTGCATTTTTAATAATAAGAGTAAATTTTAAATGTTCTAAGATTACGTGTAAATAAAAAATTAAAATTAAAATTTTAATTAGAAATACAAATTTTTTAAAAATATTAAAATATATTAAAATGCAAAGAGATGAAATCAAAGGGGCGTAATTCATAATTATTAATAGTAATATTTACAGGGGGAGAAAGAAAGAAAGAAAGAAAGAAAGAAAGAAAGAAAGAAAGAAAGAGGGAAGTAAGGAACTGAGGAAGAAAGAGAGAAAGAAAGAGGCAAATGTATAGAAAAATCTTTATCAATCAGGGTCTAAGAATTTAAGTATTGTTTTCTATGGCAGTGTAGGATCATTAAATCGCGTTTTTTTAATACCTTTTTTGTTCGTTTGTGCGTGAACATATAAATATATTTACATATATATATTAATATATTAATCAACTGTTTAAACAGCGAAATTGAACAAATATCTTAAAATAATAAAAAGTAAATTTATTCAATAAGATCGCCATTGGCTCCAGACGATTTCAGAATTTCCTGCAGCTCTTCTGGATGGTCTCCTGCTTTAAGTTGATAAATGCTGCCATAATCCTTGTCTTCAGCCTTTTACAGGAACTTCATTGCTGCATTGTTCACCTGCATCCCACACAGTGTAATCAAGAGGGTTGTGGTCTGGAGAGTTAGGAGACCAGATGTAAGTGACGCGGTTGTAATAATTGTCTGACAGCTATAACTGGGTTCCCCTGCATGTGTTGCATGGTGCGGAGTCTTGTTGCCAGACATGGGAAGTTCCAGCGGCCACACTCTTGACCCATGCCAGCACTCTCTCTCTCTCTCTCTCTCTCTCCTCAAGGCGCTTGGTGTAAGCCACTGTATTGAATCTGAAGCTTCCATCAATTCGTGAGTGATTTACTTATCAGAATGATCAGAGTGAAGTTTCTGATCCGCCGTACCTTCGTAATCACAATTAAACTCCTCCAATTCTTTCTGAATCCTTTGCACTCTCCTCAGATTGACACCCCAAACATTCTTAAATGTTCGCATTAAAGCTTCCGGCGCGAATGACAAGCAGTACAGAATGACGTTTCCAAATTTTTGGCTGAGTGAATTCTCTCATGGTGTTCTTTTACTCACAGACGATGCCCACCTGACCCTACTATACTGCGTAGTCGACAAAATCAAAAACAAACAACGCACATGCACGAAATTAAAAATAAATATAGCGATAATTTACTCATCGCACCTTGCACAATCCTCGATAATGGCTAAAAGATAGCCGAAAGCACTCGCTTAAGAAAAGGCATATGCAAAATTTGTCCTCAAAAGAAAAAAAATCATAAAATCACATGAAAAATTATATAAAAAAATTAACCATCACACCCTGTCTTTTTAATAAAACCTGCATAAAAGAGAGATTGCTGCCCAAATATACAATATTTTTCCGTATTGCCTAAACTACGTCGATTTAACGCGTCTGTCTGTTAATTTTTAGTTACATTCTTCCTTTTTTTTGCGAACCCAGACGATGTCAATTTTTTTCTTTTCTTATTTATTTGATTTTATTCTATCTTTTTCTTTTTCGTTTTCTTTTTCTTTTTCTTTTCCTTTATTTTTATTTTTTTATTTTTTTATTTTTTTTATTTTATTTTATTTTATTTTATTTTTTATTTTTTTATTTTTTATTTTATTTTATTTTATTTTATTATTTATTTTTTAATTTCTTTGCAATCTATTTAAAAAGGAAAAGTAGACTAATTTTTCTCCAGTTTCTGAAAGGTTTTTTCTGTTGCTGAGGTGATGTGTCGTCCCCCGTGGGGATCTTCATATCGAAATGGCTATTCAACATCTTTGAATTAATCCTTTTTTAATATATATATATATATATATATATATAATTTTGTGATTTCAATGGTGAAGGTACAGTAGAGATTAACAAAAATCAACGAAACTATTCCATAGAAAAAGATATAATTGAAGGTGTGTAAGTGCAGACACACGCACAAACACACACACACACACACACACACATATATATATATATATATATATATATATATATATATAGTGAGAAAGGGTGGGAAAAAGGAGTAGGAAAGGTATATATTTAGTCGCCCTGTAACTATAGAAATGTCAGCAATAATTGCCGTTGACAACGCAGGATGTGAGTAGCCAGCAAGCACATAGGAGTCACGAGAAAAGAAGCAGACTGCCGTTCATAATGCAACTTTGCAACGAAGTTAACACCAAATCCGTGCAAAACAAAACAACGACCGGTTTTGCGATTCCATAAATGAACATCTGTTCAAAAGTTACCTTTGACTAAAGAAAGTAATGTTTTGTTTCAGCCACGCAAAAAAATATATCGGTAGGAAAAATACTATAATTCCTATCATGCTATCAGGTTCATTGTTCTGTAAAAGAATTACTGGGATGGATTCTACTAAAGTTGAGTCATAAGTAATATCTGTTTTTTAGAGAACCGACTGTAATGACAATGGGGTTATTCAAACTAGTAATCATATGTAGAGGTGAAGAATAAAATTAAAATACACTTAAAGTTTTGCACGCTAGTGGCAACGTACACCGTGAATTAAGGGGAAAATGTTGTTCTTCGCTGTGCCAACAGAAAAATAACACAGGCAAACCATTTTGTAACTCAGCCGGCCTGTTCTACCCGACCGGCCACCGACCTGATTCGTTTTATTAATTACTGAGAAAGTCTCTGACGGGAAAAACGTTCTTTAATGACAACCAGACTTAAGGGTTTTTTGCAAATTTGGAAATCAAAACCGACGAATTTTATTCAAAAGGGATCGATGATCTACCAGATAATTAGCAACAAGTTTTTATTCTTTCTTAAACATCTCACCCCAAGCAAGGCGATAAAACCACTAAGACACAAGTGATTATTGAGGAGATAGGACAACAATATGAAGGAATCTGAGAAAATATTACTGAGGAGAAAGGACAAAAAAAAAATACAGGATTTAAGAAGACAAAAAATGACGTCTGATTTTGATTTAAACTTAATGAGGTTTTAGAGAGGATGGAAACAAAAAGAAAACTAATACTAAACATCGGGAAAATACAGCTGAAGTTCCTGAGACATATAATGAGGAAGGAGGGCTTGGAGAATCTGATACTCACGTGTAATACAGAGTGAAAGAGAGATAAGAGAAAGTAACGGTTAACATACTTGATGGGCTTGAGCAAATGGATAGCAGAGGTGGGTTTGGGTGGGTAATAGGGAAAAGCGTGCTAAGAGCCACTAGGAATAGGAGGATGTGGAATAGCCATGATCGCCTACGTCCTGAAGATACACGACTCATAGAAGAAGATCGCAGTGAACAAGAATGTAAAAAGCTAGCAGAAAGTTCCTTAAGTGAGAAGTTCGTGAGAAGAAACCATTAGAAAATTGGTTAAGTTTACACTTAGCAATTTCGATCGTAAAATGATAAGACCTATCTGCCAATTTAGTATTACACTTCAATTCTTTAATTCGGTGTACTAAATAGGGAAAAGCTCATCAAAATATTTATGATGGTAATATTATCATGCTGGCTATTGATTTCTTCATTTTTTTTTTTTTTTACCGGTTTCAAAAGTTACTGAATAAGCACCAAATAGAACCATGAATTATCTCTCAATAGATCAAACGTTAGATTTAAATTTGTATAGCTAGATTCGAACTCATTACTAATTACTAATCAGCCAGTTTAGGGTCATACTTGAGGGGAATCATGTCTCGAAAAAGACATGACTGACTGGGCAGATATTCCCGCAGTAGGTTGCCATTACTTTCTGCAGTAGACGGGTTACCAATCAAGGAGATATAACACAATCTTTCCTGCTATTCAACCCAAGAAAGAGCCGCATTAATATCTTACCTAAGTGTCAGTCAGTTAAGTGCCATACGTGAAACACGCTTGGGCGATCATGTCTCGAAAGAGACATGATTGACTGGGCAGAAGATTATCCTGCGGTAGGTTGCCATTGCTTTCTGCGGTAGACTGGTTGCCGACCAAGGCTATAGAACTCAATCTGTCCTGTTATTTGACTCATAGCTAGAGGGGAAAGAAACGTATTATATTACTATGTAGTAATTAGTGGGGGATCGGTTTCCTATTGTTATGAAGTAATAAACTGATCCCCCACTTTATGACCAGTAGAAGCCTTAATCATTATTCCAACTACTATATTCAGTCAGTCAGTTAAGTGCCATACGTGATACACGCTTGGGCGATCATGTCTCGAAAGAGACATGACTGACTGGGCAGAAGGTTATCCCGCAGTAGGTTGCCATTGTTTCTGCGGTAGACTGGTTGCCAGTCAAGGCTATAGAACCCAATCTGTTCTGTTATTTAACCCATAACTGGAAGGAAGAGACGGACTAATACCTTTCCCAAGGGTATTTGCGCGTAAGTGAATGCAATGAGTTAAGCCCTTCTTCTTCTTCTTCTATGTGCTTTGTCGCTTCAGGACGTAGGCGATCATGGATCTCCACGTCTCCCTATCCCTTGTGGCTCTTAGTATGTTTGCTCCTGTTGCTCCTGGCAACCCCCGTTCCGTCATCCACCTGATCAGGCCCTGCAAATATGTTATCCGCTGCCTTCCTCTGTCTCTCCTTCCTTCTATCTGACCAGTCAGTATCAGGTTCTCCAGGCTTTCCTTCCTCATTGCATGTCCCAGGAACTTCAGTTGTCTCTTCCTGATGCTCAGCATCAATTTCCTTTTTGTTGCCATTCTTTCTAACACTTCGTCGTTGCTTGTATGCTCAGTCCACGATATCCGTAGCATCCTTCTGTAGAACCACATTTCGGCCGCTTCCAGTTTTGTCCTCATTTTCGATGATATTGTCCAGCATTCACAGCCGTACTGAAGAACTGACATCACGTAGCAGTCTAGCACTCTTTTCTTCGTTTCTATTGAGATCTTCCTGTGTGTTAGTATTTTGCTCATCTTCTGGAACGCGTCCTTTGCCATGCCAATTCGCCTTCGGATCTCCGTGTCGCACTTTCCATCTCCTGTTAGAACACTTCCTAGGTACTTAAATTCTTGGACTTGTTTGATTCTGTTATCCCCCACCTGTATTTGGCATTTTGGGTTGTATCTTTTGCTGATGACCATGCACTCAGTTTTCTTAAAGTTTATTTGTAGTCCCATCTTGTCACTCTCCACTGCTACTTTCTGTATGAGATCTTGCAGTTTCCTTTCCGTGTCCGCAATCAGTACGGTATCGTCCGCGTATCTTATGTTGTTCAGGTTGTGGCCTCCAATAATAAATCCTGGTGTGTCATCTAGGGTCCTCAAAATATTCTCGCTGTATAGGTTGAACAAATCCGGTGAAAAGACACAGCCTTGTCTTACGCCTTTTTCTATCTTTGTGTATCTACTGAGGTCGTTACCTGTCCGTATGCAGGCCGTTTGCTGCCAGTAGAGATTCTTGATTATTCTTATATCTTTGCCGAAAATGTCGAGGTTTCCTATCATTTCCATCAATTCTTTGTGTCGTATTTTGTCGAATGCTTTCGCGTAATCAATGAAGCATAGGTACAAGTCTTTCTTCATTTGTAGTGCCCTTTCAGAGAGCATCCTAATCATGAATATGGCGTTCCTTGTTCCAGTGTCTTTGACGAACCCGCACTGTTCCTGTCCTATCTCTGGCCTGATTCTGCTTCTCGCTCTATTCATCATGATTCTGACAATCAGTTTTGTAATGTGACTCATTAAGCTGATGAGTCACACTCGTTTGCACCTGGTTTCTTCGGCAGTGCTATAAATATCGACTTGCATAGGTCGTCTGGTATTATTCCGCTGCTATAAATTTCGTTTATTATGTCGGTAATCTTTTCTATGCCATACTCTTCTAAGGCTGCCAGCAGCTCTATCACTATGCCATCTGGGCCAGGTGCTTTATTTCTGTTCATTTTGGCCATTGCCGCTTCCACTTCGGATTTTAGTATTTCCGGTCCATCCATCTCCTTGTGTATTCTCGGTTGTTCTCTCTTGTCGCCAAAGAGATCCTTTATGTATTCTTCCCATCGCTGGAGTATTTCCTCTTTCTCTACTATGATTGTCCCTTCCTTGGATTTTATGCATCCTGTTGAGGAACAGGTTTTTTGTCCTGTCAGTTCTCTTATCTCTTTATGCATTTCTGCTTTGTTGTTCCTGCTCAGTCTCTCTACTTCTGCACATTTGTTGTTGAGCCATTCCTCTTTGGCTTGTCTGCATTTGTTCCTTATCTCCCTGTGAAGTTTTTTGTACTCTGTCCCGTGTCTTGATTCGAATTTATAACTTAACAGGATTTTCAACGCGGTTAAGCAACAAGGATTGAGTAAACAAGGTGCATCCACCCATCCTCTCCAATTCGCAGCTTGACAAATGACAGTTGAAAGAAACCACATATCTGTGATTGGAAGGCTTTTGGTCAAAGTTAAGTAAATGAATTGCTGTCACTTTTTTAATACTTTTCTGCAATTTTACCTCAGTTGCATATTAGGTTACAAAGCTCCAACGAACGTAAGTCACTGGTGCCTCTGCAACAGGTGTTTACTCGTGCAACCAGATTGGCAACTGGGTCCCACCCATTCACAGTTAGATTAACCAAATGCAGAATACAATTCTACTCCTGCAGCTTCTTCTCTCGCACTTCCCGCCTGTGGAACTCGCTTCCATATTCTTGCTTTCCTGACGGCTACAACTTCCAGGAATTTAAATGCAATGTCAATACTCATCTATTAACCACTTGACTCTAGTTCTTTCACCACCCCGTATATCCTTTCCTTTCTCTCCACCTTTTCAACTGTCATCACACCTGTATTCCCATCCTTCTCTTGCTCCTTTCCAACTGGTTCGTCTTCTTCTTCACTCTCTTCTACTTAATCTTTTTACTCTTATGTAGCCCTCTGCACATCAGTGGCATTACCGCCTTGCTCGGGGTGATACGATTAAAAAAAAGTAGACTGATCTGTATTGTTCAATACAAAAAAATAATTTCACCAGACGGAATTGGCCATCCAAATATAACGATTTAACAGTGGAAACAATCGAGATACGATGTCGGTTAATATTTCATTGAAGAAATGTTATCTGTATCCATCACGCGATTTCTTGTAATTAATGCTCATTGGGGCTTAGTGATACTTGGTAAAAAGTATTCCTCATTGGGGTTCAGAAATATTTGGTGAAATGTTACTTGTTATGGTTTATAAAATGGCGAGTGTGCTAAAAATAGAAAACGGTAGACACACTGACGCCAAGAATTCAAAATTTGGCGGCAAAACAAGTTAACGGTTTCTTTTGGTAGGAGTAGCAGTAAGAAGTAGGAGTGAAGGACATTAGTTTGGAGAGAGATTTGAAAAGAGGAAGACGCTGTTAGTTGACAACTAGAGTCCAGAAGGGATAGACGCGTTTACTACTATCCTCCCAGAGTGAAGAGAATTCAGCTAGTCTGCTCCTGTATCCACACACAAAAATTAACGGTTGTTAACTTGATGTAAAAACTTAAAGTTTCATATAAAAAAATAAACGACATTAATTCAAGTTTGTGTTATCTTCTAATTATACAAAACCAAGCAACACAACATACTATTCAACAAATAAGATTGTCATATGGTCTTCCTTTGTTCGAATTAATTTTCCGAGATAACATGAATCTTTGATTAAGAATGACAGACTGGATAACTTTTGTTCTGATAATTTCAAACTGAGCACTTTGTTTAATTTACAAGAATAGATCGTTCTCATTCCTTCTAATTTTTATTTAGTACTGATCAATTATTGCTCGCCCAGTTTCCACGAGACAATATCCTGATTGAGAGAAGTTTTGATTCTTGAATTTGATGACATAGTAATAGTGAGTTCAATCCCTAGGCTGGGTACTGTATAGTTGGATTCAGTAGAAACCGGGCGAGAAATGACTGAGCAGCACTAATTATAAACAGGAAGAGATATCCCTAGACATGCTCGACAGATCGAAAACAGTTCAGATTAAATAAAAAGATTAAATAAAGGGCTAAGTTCGAAATTCACTGAAGGTTACCTGAATTGACAAGCGCCTGAAGAGAATCACAACGTCCGAAATAACAAGGAATATGATGACAATCTTCACGCGTAAATAATGTAAATAATGATAAATTCTCATAACAGAAATTCAGATTTTTTTCTGAGAAGCAGAAAATCAGTGGAGAAAAATTATGTTGTTCGAATCTTTCAAGTAAAGGCAACGGTCTGTCTGGAGACTTGCCATTGGAAATCCTGGTTTTATCTGTGCTTGAACTCTGATCTCTGGGAAATAATAGAAAATGCACATTTTTAATACTGTGTTCTTTGAGGAAGTAACCCATCATGACTCGATACGGATTCTTTTATTTAATTAGTTGTAAATTTTCATGCTTTTTCCATGATTTTGTCTTATTTATAGTAGTTCTTCTAGACTGGCTATTAATCAATTCTGGAAAGTCTTGGCTGTTTTGTTATTTAACCCATAGCTGAGAGTCAGGAAAAGAGATAAATTTATTGCTTTTCTAATGGTATTATTGCGACAGTGAAAAGAGCAGAATAGGTTGAAATTTGAACTCAGTTCGTTAATTTCATTTACTGCTCCGAAAGTTGTTACGCTACCCATACATAATGTAAATGATTACATCATAGAGCTGGTCACTAGAATGGCCAATCCAAGAACCAGAAAGGTGCGATAACCAATATAGATTAAATTTGATATAGTAAACAATCTATATATAAAAATTTGTGAATTGTGACCGTTCGGCCGTCACACTGTCTTAGGGTGAAGTGTAAACAGGTAAGGGGGTACAGAATACAGTTGGTTTTACTAAGCTGCTTAATTTAGTATAGTCAGTCAGTGAAGTGCCATACATGATACACGCTTGGGCGATCATGTCTCGAAAGAGACATGACTGACTGGGCAGAAAATTATCCCGCAGTAGGTTGCCATTGCTTTCTGCGGTAGACTGGTTGCCGACCAAGGCTATAGAACCCAATCTGTCCTGTTATTTAACCCATAACTGGAAGGAAGAGACGGATTAATACCTTTCCCAAGGGTATTTGCGCGTAAGTGAATGCAATGGATTGAACTGGAATTCGAACTCGGGTCCCCAATTTCTTGTTCCAAGTCGATATCCACTGCACCACAAATAGTACATCTTCATTAATTACTTCGGGAAAATTAAAAGTTTTATTATTTAGCATACAATATACTCCCACTATTTTAAAACAATTTAATGATTAAAATATCTTATACTTATTTAATTAAAACACAATATTCTTTTTTATGCATATGTCTCATATAGTTTTTATATATATAATATTCCAGTTTCCAGTTTACGAGAACTATGAAAAAAATGGCAAGGCCAAACGCTTCAAAAAGTTAAAATTTGGCTTCTTTTTTTTTACGCATAGTCTGTTGTATGTTGCATGCTCAAGAATAAGAAACACAAAGAATTTATTCTTCGCTGTTTAAAATGAAAAAGGAAAACGTTCTTAAAAATATTGTTTAAATGTAGTTTGATATTAAATAACTTTTCAGTACTCTTTACTCTAACGATATGTTCCTGTTCCTTAATACTTTGTTTAGTTTATGGAAGACATATTTCGCTATCAATTTTCGCCACCAGATTTCAAAGTCACGTTTTCTATCCTCAACACCTTTCAGATATGTAACTTGCGCGTAAGTGAATGCAATGAATTCGGCTGGAATTCGAACCCGCTTCCCCGAGTTCTCGTTCCGAGCCGATATCCAATGCACCACAACGCACATCCTGTTAAGAAAGACAATGATTTAATTGGAACATCGCATATGCTGAATTAATGTAAGATATGTGTAGGTATTTTTTTTTCCTTCAGATAAAATTAAATAAAAATATAAGATTTTCTTTAAAACAGATGAAAATTTAAGAGTCGATTTATGAGATACTAGCAGTATAGCCCGGCGTTGCTCGGGTGTAATGAAAGCTTTAAAACTAATCTATGGTTCTGGGGCTCAGACTCTTTGGACGTTGGCACGAAAAACTAAAAAGCAATAGTTGTTTCCAGTTAAAGCAAAACCGTAGACTGAAAGAAAACTGAATGGATTTGGTTTCCTGGTATCGATATTAAATTTTCTGCACTATTGTAAGAAATGCAACCTTGAAACTTCTAAAAATCATTTCTTATGCCTTTGTCTATGAGTGTATCAAATTTGATTAAAATCGGACCACTCCTTCTATAATCTGACTTTTTCGATTATCGATCGATTTTCGATATTTATCGGGGGTACCTCGACACAAAACCTAGCTAAGAACACTCGCAGACGCTTACAGTACAACTGTGCAAATTTTCAAGAAAATCGGTTTCGCCATTTCGGAGTCTATAGGTAACGGATACACACACACACACACACACACACACACACACACAGAGACAAAGTTCCATTTATAAATAAGTTTAGATAGATAGATAGATATTATGAGTTGATTTGATATTTTAAAAAAAACATGGTGAATTCCAGCAGTAAAGCTATATCTTCTGCCCACAGGCAGTAAAAGCCGTAAAATAAAGCAGAAATAATTAGAAAGAAAATATGCTAAACATGTTCTTCTATTTTGTAAGAAAAACACCTGACCTCAGTTAATTATAATGTGATCTCTGACAGCATTCACTGCAGTGAATGCTGGACAATATAATCGAAAATGAGGACAAAACTGGAAGCAGCGGAAATGTGGCTCTACCGAAGGAAGCTGCGGATATCGTGTACTTAGCATGCAAGCAACGATGAGGTGTTGGAAAGAATGGCAACAAAATGGAAATTAATACTGAGCATCAGGAAGAGACAACTGAAGTTCCTGGGACACGTAATGAGGAAGGAGTGCTTGGAGAATCTGATACTCACAGGACACATGGAGAAAAAGAGAGAAAAGGCAAGCAACGGGTGATATATTTGATGGGCTTGAGCTAATGGATGACAGAGAAGAATTTGGGTGGAAGGGTGTTAAGAGCTACAACGGATAGGGAAAGGTGAAGGGCCATGATCTCCTACGTTTTGAAGAGGCACGGCACATAAAGAAGAATTTATTAGGAAAGACAGTGATTTAATTGGAACATCGCATATGCTGAATGAATGTAAAATATATTTAGGTGATTTTATTTTCCTTCAGACAAAATTAAATAAAAATAAAAGATTTTCTTTAAAACAGATGAAAATATGAGAGTCGATTTATGAGATATATTATGAGTTGATTTGATATTTAAAAAAAAAACATGGTGAATTCCAGTAGTAAAGCTAACATAAATCTTCTGCCCACAGGCAGTAAAGCCGTAAAATAAAGCAGAAATAATTAGAAAGAAAATATGCTAAACATGTTCTTCTATTTTGTAAGAAAAACATCTGACCTCAGTTAATTATAACGTGATCTCTGACAGCATTCACTGCAGTGAATGCTGGACAATATAATCGAAAATGAGGACAAAACTGGAAGCAGCGGAAATGTGGTTCTACAGAAGGATGCTGCGGATATCGTGGACTTAGCATGCAAGCAACGATGAGGTGTTGGAAAGAATGGCAACAAAATGGAAATTAATACTGAGCATCAGGAAGAGACAACTGAAGTTCCTGGGACACGCAATGAGTTAGGAGAGCCTGGAGAACCTGATACTGACTGGCCAGATAGACGGAAAGAGAGACAGATGATGGCAGCGGATAACATATTTGCAGGGCCTGATCAGGTGGATGACGGAACGGGGGCTGCGAGATGTAACTGGAGCAAACTTACTAAGAGCCACAAAGAATAGGGAATCCTAGAGAACCATGGTCGCCTACGTCCTGAAGGGACAGGGCACATAGAAGAAGAAGAAGATCTCTGACAAAGATTTCAACGCTTGTATCTGAATTCGATGTTTCGATACATTCTAAGCTCGCCTTCCTGTTGAATGGCGGCGATGAAACAAAATGGAAATTTAAATATTAAAATATAAAGTTGCTTGTTCATCTTCTCACAAAACAAAGGTGACAACTGAACCTGACTTATATTCTTCTTCGTGATGTGAACGATCATGGCTCTCCATAACTTCCTCTCCTTTGTAATTCTGAATAAGCTTTTTTTCGTTTTGTTATCTCTTCGAGCTCCTTTTCTGCCAACCATCTAAACAAACTTGTTAGGTACGTTATGCGTTGCTTTCATCTGTCTCTTTTGCCTTCAATATGTTCTATGAGTGTCAAATTTTCCAAGCCCTCTTTCTTCATTATGTGGTCTAGAAATTACAACTGTCTATTTGCTAAGTATAAGTGTTCTTTTTGTTTCCATTTTCTTTGGTTCTTATTTTCAGTTCTTGGTATTCTCAGCATCCTTCTGTAGAACTACATTTATGTTGGTTTCAGTTTCTTTATCTGTGATAAGATTTTCCAGTATTCATTATCATATAAAAAAAAACGATTGCAAAACCAAAAAAGAAGTAAAAAGAAAAGAATCGATACTTCAATGAAAATCTAGACCCCCCCCCATTATTTGTTTCTAGTACACACGCTGTTTATTAACGATCTTAGAATGAATGATTGCGCTGTTGCGATTAAAAGCAACTGAGATTAAGATGAAAAAAGTATTACTAAGTAATCCGTAATGCTTCAAATATGTCCTATTCTGATATTTCTTTCAAGAATATTTGATCGATAAATGAAAATTAAAAGGCAAATTAAATTCAGTAAATTCAAAGGATTTAGCAGAAATAATGTCTACACAAAAAAAAATTAATTCGACAGGTGTACCATTTATCAATTTTGCGTAGAAATATTATAATCGCTTCCCTCTAAAGATGTCGCCTTCTCAAAATAAACTTTGATCAGTTTCATATTTCCAATCTTTAAAACATCTATAAAAAGCACCAAAAACATGGTACTCTGGTACTCAGTCTCACCACAACTATTTGGGAATGAAGTATGGGGCTTTATTGATAGTCATGTGACAGCAAGTTACCTCAGTATTTCACTGCTCTTCTGCTAATATTAAGGATTCAATCAAAACGGATGGTCTTTATCTTTCCAGCCTTCTTTCATAATGTACCATAGAACATGACTAAGAACTGTATAGAACTGTATATACTCCAACCCGTGCAGCTGTGGAAAGAGATAGAAAAGAGAAACATGGCGATCCCTTTAAGATAACAGAAACACCGTTAGGCCAAAACACGAGGCAGAAATCGAAAAATCATGCATGTCTGTCTTCGCTTTCTTTCACTAACTTTGGAGTTATTGTAGTTTCTTTTCTGTGTTTGTTATCAACCCTGAGTCATCTGCATATCTTATTAATATTTTTGCCACAAATAATGAATCCAGGTAGAACTTCTAATTCTGTCAAAATCGACTAACTGTAAAGATTGAATAAGAAGACTGGTAATAAGACTCATCCTTGTCTTATGCTCCTTTGTATTTTAAAGGAAGTTTTACTGCCAGTGCAGGTTATGGATTGTTCCAATCTCCTTACCAAATGCCTCATGGTTACCTAGCAGTTTCAACAGTTCCTTGTGGCCTACTGTATGAAATACTTTTTACTGTAAAAAAAGAACATAAATTTGCAGCGACATTAATTTTAACCAGAAAAATGTTTTCAAAGATTGGCCAAATTCCCGTCTTTTCTTCAATGAATATTACTTGTTTTAGAATATATTGGAGTAACTTAATAAAAAACAATACTGATGTTGATGACAAAGAATGAAAAGCAATGTTATTGGTGATTTTTAACAAAAAGCCACTTCACTTGTTGACAAGATATAAAAACAGAGGTTGATTCGTCGTCTTCATTCTTTGCTTCTCGCGTCCTTTATAATAATGATAATTGATGACTAAATTCACAGCCAACGCGCAGGTTCATGATTAGAAGCTTCTAGTTTTACCACAACCTATTCTCTTCATTCATTCCCTATCGCTATTTTGATTTGCAAGAATTGGTAAAAGGTGGAAGAATATCAGAGTAGAAGTTGGACGAATTTGCCTAAATTGGACCTCAACCTGCTAGTAAGTAACGCACACACTTGATTTCATGACCTTCCTCTGCGGCACATATGGAATGGCACAAATGGAATGCCACTTCTGGAACGGCGCATATGAAATGCCACGTATGAAATGCCACATACGGAATGCCCCGTATGGAATGGCACATACGGAATGCCACACATGGAATGGCACATATGGAATGGCACATTTGGAATGCAACAGATGGAATGCCACGTATGGAATGGCACATATGGCATGGTACGTATGGAAGAGCACATATGGAATGCCACGTATGGAATGGCACATATGGAATGCCACACATGGAATGGCATATATGAAACGGCACGTATGGAATGGCACATTTGGAATGCAACATATGTAATGCCACGTATGGAATGGCACATATGGATGGAATGCCACACATGGAATGGCACATATGGAATGGTACATATGGAATGACACATATGGAATGCCACGTATGAAATGACACATGGAATGCCACATATGGAATGCCACACATGGAATGCCACATATGGAATGCCACACATGGAATGGCACATTTGGAATGACAAATTTGGAATTGCACATGCAGGATTCAATTATAAAACTGAAACGGAGAGTCTCTGACTGTTATAATTTTGAGTTGCCTTTTGTGTGGTATGTCCGTCATGAGTAGCCATCTTCATCTGCTGGGTCATTCGTTCAGATCTGTTGAAATCATCATCCGGATGTCCCACTGTTGGGATCATTGGGATTGGTCCGTGCATGGTGTGGGTTCTCTTTAATTTTTATTATTATGAATAAAAAGCTTCTTATATTAATGACTATCAATAAAAAGCTAAAACCGTTGATGACTAAAACCTATGAGCTAGTTTAGTGTTGCCAAAACAGTTAAAAATAACTTCCTGGTCGTAAAACAATTTTCAGTTTTGTTGCCCTGGTTTAAATCCCCTTCCATTTCATTAACTAAGGTTTTACGTCATTCATTGCTACAAATCTTTTAAAATCAAGCAAAGAGTATATAAAAAAGGAAAACGCAAAAGAGGAAAAGGATAACTTTTAGACAATAAACTAACATAAATTATTACATTATTCAATTAATTTTGCAGCGATATATTCATTGTTTCTACGTGTCCATGAATATAGCCAAGGACGCATTTCAAAAGCTAACCGGTCTACTGAGAAGAAAATCTAATTGGAAACAAAGAAAAGAGTGCTTGACTGTTATGTGATATCTGTCCTTCTGTATATCAGCGAATTTAGGACAATCTCTTCGAAGATGATAGAAAGATTCGAAGCAGCAGAAATGTGGTTCTACAGAAGGATGCTGAGGATATCATGGAATAAGTACGTGAGCAACGCCAAGGTGTTAGAGAGGATGCAAACTTATACTTAACATCAAGAAATGACAGATGAGGTTCCTGGTACATGTAATGAGGAAGGAAATCTGGAGAATCTAATACACTCAGGACGAGTAGAGAGAAAGAGAGACAGGGGAAAGTAACTCGAGATGTATTTGATGGTTGGCGGAGTGGGATTGGGGAGAGATACCAAGAGGAATAATATTGATAGCGACAAGGGACAGGGGAAAGTGGAAATTCACAATCGCCCAAGTCCTGAAAGAACACGGCACAAGAAGAAGTTATCAATTGCTAGATGTCTAAGAGAAACGTCCATAAGTTTATTTTCTATTAATTTGGATGTCTTACATGTCACAAATCTGGGGAGTGTACTTTCGTAGAGGAAAACAGGAGAGATGGTTTAATGCGATAAAGTGTATAGTTGTGAAAGGATTATATTTTCTTTATCTATTTAGACGCTTATTTCATTGAATCTATTTAAACAAAAAAATCATTTGCGATTCTTTCTACAAATCAAAATAGAAAAATTATTTCTCATCTTCTCTTCGCGTAATTGTCTAATTCATTCAAATTCCTTGTGTTATTTTTCTTTCTTCAATTTTAGCAGAACAAAAATTTTTGCTAAAGTTTTTGCAGGAAGATTCCTTGTCAGATTTTTCCGATTAAATCGCTTTCTTTTTATCAGTCAAAAACAAGACAAAGAAGATAAGGAATCCTTTTTCAAAGACCACATTCGGCGTACCGTTTTACTCAAATAATTAAAATTAATTATTTTCACTTTATTCAATTAAAATTACAAATGAAGTCAGATCAATGCTTGTACTAGGGGATAAATTCTTTCGAGATGAATTAAATTTACTTCTACAAAATTTCATGAATTTTCACGAGTGTCTCATATCTTGGAGTTAAGTGACAATAAGTCAATTCAAATTTCCAAAGCCATTTATGCTATTTTTTAATATCATATACTCACTTATTGAGTATTCACATCAAAATTATCGCCTGGCGTCACTACTCCGATATTTTTCGCTGAATTCTTGCTGATTTTTAGAAATGCTGTCATTGGTAAAGTTTCTATTCTTCTTTTGATTTTCAATTCTTCCAACCACTTTGCAAAGATCTTTGGGACTAATCCGAGTGCTCCAATAATGACAGGTACAAAAGTTGTCTATTACTCTAGTCCGACTTTTCGTGTTCTGCAGCAACATCGAAATCTTCGATCTGGGATTTTGTTTTTCCTCTGTGTCTTCATAATAGAAGATTTGAGATTCTGATTTGATGATTTGTTAGAATTTCAATGTTCCACAGGATTTTATTGCGCTCATCTAAGACAGATTCTGGTTCATGTATATACAACTTGTTTGATAAGTTTTGTCGGGATTTTTGAGATTAGGAATTACCATTATTATACCTTGTGCTATTTTGACCAGTGCTATTTTGACCAGCATCCTTATCCTACTTATCAGCCACTGATACCCTCAGCCTTCTTCGTAGTGGGTCAGTCAGTTAAGTGTTATACGTGATACACGCTTCGGCGATCATGTCTCGAAAGAGACATGACTGACTGGGCAGAAGATTATCCCGCAGTAGGTTGCCATTACTTTCTGTGGTAGACTGGTTGCCAGCCAAGGTTACAGGACCCAATCTGTCCTGTAATTTAAGTCGGATTAATGCCTTTCCCAAAGATATTTTCGCATAAGTGAATGCAACGAATTCAACTGGAATTCGGTCTCGGATAGCTTGTTCCAATTCCAATTTCCGTTCTTAAGGGATTTAACTCATATCACTTAGGGGAGATAACTCGTATCAGTTAATACTCACCGGTCTTATGTTTGTTTCGATTTTTCGTTTGTTCAAAAGAACCAGAGTATTTGACTTTTTCATCCTACCCTACCCAGGAATTGAACTCACTATCATGGAATGCTTTAACTAATGATTTAATACTCAACTTGTGAATATAACGATCGAGCAACAAAGTACAGAATATAAAAACGGGTTTGCCTGATGAGTTTATAACTTTTCGTATCCCGGAATCACCGTAATTAGGATTTTGAACTGAAATCATTTATTTCGATCACTGGGGTAGATTGTTCTCGTTCCATGGGTCATGCAACTTCCGGGTGTTTTAATTATCTCCATTTCACCCAAATTTTTTAAAGTTTTTTGTTTGTTGTTTGTTTGTTTTTGTTTTTGTTTGTTTGTTTTTTGTTTGTATTTTTTGTTTTTTT